>PTRB01000083.1:0-119234 GCA_025094155.1 Lichtheimia hyalospora FSU 10163
CACTTTAATCTCAAGCCAGCTCAGCTCCACCTCTTGCACCTTGGTCCGCCTTATATCAACTCAACTTGCTCAATGTCACAATGAATTGCCAGCAGCTTTATTGGATCAGCAGCACTTTGCTCTATTAGAGTCACCAGTAATCTTGTCTGAAAACGATCCAAGAGTTTGCGTTCAAATGCTCCAACAATGTCAAACGACAACGATATGTAAGCTTCCATTGGCCGATAGAGAACCGTTCGTTTAACGCATATCCAGCTTAAAAACTACAGAATCAGATATCTTTATCACTGAGAAAAGTCCTGCCAGCAGTATACAAGCGAAAAGTGATTGCGGATGATATTATATGGATACAGTAATCACGAGTCTCGCCAACACATTATAACTGACACTGCTACCTTAAACATCAAGGATATTCAGTTGAATGATATGGCACATCTATTATCCATTGGTATAACCACCAACAAGTGTACGAACAATGGAATATACTAGCAACAACTATATATGACACCTTCAATTAATGCATTGTGCTTGAAATGGTTATAAAGGATGGATGCAATCAAGCGTAATGATGTAAACTCCTTGGAATGTTACTGTGGTTACTGCTTCTCGTTGTCAGCAAGAAGGGTGGATAATGTCGCGTGGATAAGGATGAGAAATAAGGGTGGACAGTGTCGATCATTTACTTGATCAAAAGCGTTTTACAACCATGAAGGATATACAATACTCGAATCATGGCGTCCAGCGACTAGTACTACAAGATATTTCTTGACCAACTCGTCAAGCCTTGAACCACTGTGTCGAAAGTGCTGGATAATTGCTATCACGCAAGGCGATATTTGAGCAAACAAACATCAAGTGAAGAAAAATGCACTGGACAATCGCACAAGAACGGGATCAGGCAGATTTATAGATGTCAATATAGATGCTTTAACTTGATAATGTATGACAATGTGAATTTATCAGCATAAAACGAAGATACAGTTATGGTTGCAGGAAGCAAGGAGGATGTGTTATCATTGGGGAGAAAGTGATAGTTTTGAGGATGCGATAGTATGAAAAAGTTCTTTCTCGTGCGAGAAAAAAGGGCTTGGAGGGACAATGGTTAATATCTGCTTTCGGAAAGAGTATTCAGCCGGTAACAATCATGTTCATGCAACTAAATATCTTGCCACTGCTATTCGGTTTTGGTACTCTTCCAAAACAGAAACGTGTTAGAAGGCATTTGTTGTTCAATCGTGGATGTTTTGGAATGAATAAACCTTTGGATTATTTATGTCGATGCAAGATAAATGGTGGCATTACAAAGGTCCAATATCACAACAATGAAAGTATGAAAACAATGAAGCATAATGAATAATCACTGCTATACTAGGATCAGCACAATGATCACTCTAATCTATAGGGGTTCAGCGATGACGATTCAAAATGGTGCTCACACTGGTGTCAGTTTTGATGGTGTAAACAACTCACAATGGGATATGTTTCTATGGGGAATCTTTGGAATAGAGCAAAGTGAACTCATGAAAGCTTCGTACAAGGCCAAGGTCATTTTCATTCTCATACCGTTAACCTTAAAGCCATTATCATTGCCATGCACAATGATTCCAACAACTGAGCATAATCAAATCCTGATCTTCTGGCATAATCAGAAGGTAGAAGTGAGCGTATTGAATTGGGTCAGGTTTAAGTGCACTTTGTATTATTCAATCAAGTGCAACCATTAGTTTTATAAACAAGTATTGGAAGGAGAGTAGCGTTATTATAATAATACAACTAGAGAGTACACCATTTATGAGATAATGGCACAACCAAATGATGGAAATCCATGGTGGAAAGTATATCTTGGTAACTTGAGTTGTTATAGCGTGGCAATAACGTGTGATCATTGAATCTGCACTATTTCGCTGGTTCATAAATGAATTGGATTTCCACAACGCGCACACTTGTACTTCTCTCAACGCCGTAATGAGCCGACCTACTGAAACTGAAGACTTGACTAGCGTAGAATGGCGCGACACAGCTTGGATCGAGGTGGACATGAGTGATGGAGGGGTGCGTTTCATTTATCCTCACTGCTAAATGAAGGAAACCATCTTTTAGCGTGTGGGTGGATTCCAAAACCAACAAATGGTGCTCGACTACTTTGCACAGTCGCCATTCTGGGATCGTCAATGCAATAACCAAATTCTCGCAATGCAAACACAATATAACGACTTGAGACAACCATATGAAGCAACAGTTCAAGCGTTACGGTAATATCAACCCAGTGGATAAAGAGAAAGAATGAAAGCTCAATAAATATCACTAGGAAAATGACAGGCATCGAGTTTGCTGTGGTGCACGAACAACCTCCTGTATGGGTTATCCAGAAACAGTATCGACGAGGACCTGAACCTAATGATGGTAAGTGATTTGTTTGCTTTATGTTGTCAATTTAACTGAGAAATGAATTGTAGTCAATCCCATCGCCACCTACTACATTATGGGCGCAAATGTATATCAATCTCCTACCATCTATTCTGTGATTGCCAATCGCTTGGTAAGTTAATATAGAGAACAATCGAACGGTACTATGGATTAATGTGATCAATATCTAGTTGACAAGCTTGTTCCATGTTAACAGCGCTTTCAAGGAAACTCAAAAGTGGATGGAATTTGATCCCTCTAAAGGATACAGTTGGCAAACACCCAAGTCATCATCAACCGACAAGAAGAGTAAGTAATGGACCATCCACAATGGCTATGGGTAACTGATCTTGGACTATATTGAAAAAGCTTCTGGCCAACCGGGAACATTACGTGCACGTGAAAGCCAGGAATTCAGACACTGGATTGACCGTACCATTGAAGCATCGGCATTACGGATAGCTCAGAATCGCTTTGTACCGGAGCAACAGGCTGCGATGAAAGGAAGGACTGAAACTAGTATACCTTCAGTTGGACCAGTAAGTAATACAAGGATAATCACAGCATGGATATTGATCATCATACTTTTTGATTATCTTGTAGACTATGGCACAAACTCGAGGTAAGTTGACAGAGTTGGAGATTAGTGTTGAATGATGCGTATTAACAATGATAATGTAGATGAAGATACTGCTGGAAAACGACAACGAAAGAAGACGGATGATGGTACTGCACTTGCCAAACGCAAAAAGAAAACTGCCACCAAATGAATGAATCCCATTACAAATCCCTTCTATATCCACACAATCCACACAATCCACACAATAGCATAAACAAACATTTGCATTTTTTCTAAATTCCTTATTAAAATTGACTGTAAGTATCATCTATTTACAATGGGATTTCTTGTGGTACACTTTTTTCTTCCTCTTGTTTAGTTTACTCGGCCTTCATAGCCTTTTCAGCACGTTTGATGGAAGCCTTGTCAGTCTTGGGTTGTTTAGCTTCAGAAATGATGCCAAAAGGTGCTTCAACGCGGAAAGGTCTACGCAAAGGACCTGATGTAGTGGATTCACCCCAAATGTGGATACGAGCTTCCTTGGTCATGAAAAAGTTCTTGAACGCCAAAATCGATTGGATAATCAGGGGTTGAACGAACTTGAATTGAAGATGCATGAATCCAATCATCAAGATACTAGTCATCGATTGACGAATTGCTTTCTTGATCTCGGCGACATCATAGTCTACAAATTATATAAGCATATTGTCCCCCTTTATATTACAATGATACTCATCGATACTGTACCTTTGTAAGTAGTAGCAACCAATTCCTCGGGTGCTTCAGTACCATCCCATTGTTGTTTTGCAGGTTCCACATAACGCAATTGTGTTTGATCTATTTCCCCATGAATTAGTTATCTTGTACCCATAATCTTTCCAATAAACTTACCATTCTTCTTCACCACTCTCCACATCAACCAGAACTGCAAACCAATGGCAAGTGTTTGGCAAATGACAAAGAATGCGCGTAGATTCCATAACCAGAGAGGATCGTCCAAGGGCAACTTTTTTGTAAACTGCCGAATCACCATAAAGAATGCCACGTTAAAGAGTGGGTGGTTCACAATAGTTGACAAGGATGGCATATCGGTTTCTTTGCGTGGCAAGATAGAGGGGAAAAAAGAGAAAGAAGAAAAAGTTAGGGTGTATGGGAGCACAGGCATTTCAATAGCACCGCCATTTAATTCACCAATCATCGGCCCCCAAGCAGTGTGTATCTAGAGGAGTACAAACCTTAACTGTATCAACACCATCTTACTCCTTCATGTTTTTTAACACCATGTCTCCTGTTTCATCACTGTGCATCTCATATAAACTACACACAACATTTTTATATCAGGGGAAAGCTATACATATATTGTATGATAAACATTATTGAAGTACATTGCATTAAAGAGTTCGAAGCTAGAAGACTACTGTTGCATCACAATACGAATGCCAATATCACTTGGATGATCCATGGTATTCTTGTCCTAGTGATTAAATTCGAGCTTAACTACCATTTCACGTGACTTGTTGATATCTCGCCGTGGTAGTTGCGTTCTTGTTCATAAAGCACTTGTTTTGCAAAATATATTGCCAAAGCACATTCTTGGAAGCAAGCCTTTGTGTTCCAAACATCGTTTCAGATAAAGCAATGTACCTTTGCATAAAGATGTACCAACATATTATGATTGAAATTCGTTCTCTTGGTGGATCCTTGCATTATGTTGACAGGGTTCTTGCCAAGGAAAAGCAGCGTCGTAGCAGCAGCAGAACCATCACCATTTTCCCATTCTTCTTCAAATGCAACTTGTCAGTGATCCGTTTTATCACCATCGTTCTGTAATATTTGACGAGGTGGCGCTATATCAAGAAGCGTATAACAATGTCATCCATTGCACGCATCCACTTTGTTGATTCTTAGTGCTGCTACATGATGACATAAAGGCACGTCTTCTGAGTAATTCATGCATCCACGAGAACACTGTTCCTTAATTCAGGTGCTCTGTGCAATTTTAATGAGTTGCCGATGTAACGATGGAAATTCCAGTGACTCTGTTATCTGGATCAAGTCGTATAAGCGTGGTGTAGGCAATTGATTTGATTGCGTATGGAGTATAGTGTACTCAATCCCATGCATTGATAACAGTCGATAGAGATGACCCAGTGCCGTATGCAAAGCTTCACTTGATCCTGGTATGTTGATACTGAGTAGATCCACTTGACACTCACTCGCAGAACTAGGTGTCATTAATAAACGATAGAGCATTGGAGATCGCACCATAACGATTCGATGCATGGCATGTATCCTTTCTTGTACTGGAGAAGACACACTGATATCCGAGAAACGACCTGAAAATAAAGTGAGTAATACATGTATTATCCATTACTTGATATAGATATTATACCTTGTTGGGATCCAGTGTGATAGATAAACTCACAATACGATCGTGATGATCGTTAGAAAAGGCAGGGAGAAGTGCTATTGTCGTGTCGTTACGTGCAGGACGCACGGTCACTAGAATGATGGTGTTGCAGGGACTGATGATATTGTTGGCGAGTGTGAGCTCATACATGATGTATCTTCTTGAAGCATATCAGTGTTGCAATGACCATTAGGCAAGCTGTGCTTGGAGACGAGCCGTCATTGCACATGTGTCGTGCTTGTCGAACACAATGGTAGTCTTTGTTTCATTCAATGTCGTATGAATAGAACAAAGAAGCGCACAAGCAACTTTACAAGAGAAGAAAAATTGAAAGAAAGAAATGCGTATAGGAGAAGAACAATGAACAGCAGTGTTGAACAATGAGAGCCATGCATAAATCATTTCGAGTGATCATCCAATAAGATCATCATCACTCCTATGTGAGCTTCTTTTAAGATACAGTGATAATGAAATGATATCTATCTAATGAGATGGATCATAGTTTGCTATACGTCATACTCGGATCAAAGATGGCGGGCGATCCTCTTTGGGAAATGGATACCGTGTGCACTCGCGTGCGTATGAACTAGGTCATGTGGGATCATTTGAGATACACTCGGAGACAATGATGATATGTATGTGAACCCCCTTGATAGGGATTCCCTCCTGCATCCTGCTTTAACATTTTTTACCCCTTCCTAATACGCTTTTTCTCGAGCATGCATTTTTGATGTCGACACTTGTTTACTTTTAAGGGGGAATCATGCCATTTTTATTATCCTAGCAATTGGAGTGCGATTTTCAATGGTGTAGTAGATGTTGTGTGAAAAAGAAAAAATGAAAAGGAAAAACTCGATCAGCAGAATATTACATTTTTGTGTGTAAAGTAAAAGCCGGATGCTACCGACATGCAATGCGATGTTGCGCATATGCGTTAGAATGTGAGTGAGTGTGTGCTAGTATGTGTGAAAGTGAGTGCATATCAATAACATGTGGAAAAGAGAGATTAATGAGATATGTTGGTTGCGTTATTTGAACCGCAAGTAGAAATTAACCTATTACAGCAAATGAGTATGATAATGTGATATGTTTGGCAAATGTAAACTTACAGCAAGAGCCGCGACCAAAAGGGTGCAGAGAACTGCAGGTCCCCAAAGATCATCGTATCGACCATCGATTCGTCGATTGATCATCCTATCTCCTGTGTTAGCGAAATCATTCCGAGAATAAAGTAGGATGCTTACCAGGCACGTTTTTCAAAACGATAAAGAGCATATATGGAAACAAGTGCAGAAATGCATATAAACAATCCACCAACGATACGTGCAGTGCTGTCACCAAAGTTGAGCAAGGAGAGAGCAACTGTGAGTAACAAAGCACAAAACTGCAGCCAGGAGATAAAGGTACGTTCATTGGCAAAAAAGACCTTGGGCTCGACTCGCACCTTGACCCTTTGGCGTTTGTATGTACTTCCATCATCAGTAGATCGACCATCACCCCACAGTTTTTCTATCCACTTGTTTTTGGTGGATTGGTCTTGAAGAGTCCTACTACTTCTCCAATCACCTTTTTCAGGAAGTGGTGGTGGTAACGAACCAGAGGATTGATATCCAGGACCGGTCTTCATAGGCACGGATGCATAATCGGGTGTACTGGGACGAGTCCATGGCAAATTGAAACCGCCTTTCTTGGAACTTTGGAATGATCCCTGTCTTTTCGGGGTAGATGGTGGAGAAGTGGGTGAACCTTTTCCAACAAGTGTTGCTGGACTACCATGGTCAACAATGGCTTGCTGATTTGCACGTTCAGTTTCTTCAATCATAGCACGTCGATAACGACCATCAATAAGTGGTTTGAAACTGCGAGATCGTGTAAGGCCAATATGCTCAGAACGTGGTTTGCGAATATCAACATTGAGCTCAGAAAGCCACCATGGTAATAATGGTAGGCGCTCACGATAAAAATGGGAAGCACCATGCAGGTATTTTGAAAAACGAGGTACTTCATGTACAAGGTGGCTCTCGATGAGCTTTGTAAGCCATTCTGGTGGTTCCTGACCCAAATGTGTCTGCAGTTTAGTTTCCAGTACTGCATATGGGAATCGAAGAATATCATTCTCAGATACATAATCAAAGGGTGGATCAACACCAAGATCATTGCGTCGCCAGTTGGTAGGTGGTTGGCGTCTTGGTTGACCATCGATATGGTCTTCACGAATAAATGTCATGTCGGTATCAAGTGATATTCTCAATCGTTGGTCACCTGGTAACTGGAATGCTGTACGGTTGTAAAACACACGAAGCATTGGCTCTAATTGCTTGTCACGAAACGACTCTTGAACACCACGAGCAATAAAGTGTACATCATCAATTGTAGATGGATCAGCATGCTTTTGCCGTAAATCATTCGCAATAGCATCTGCCGTTAATCTACCATCCACAAAGCTATTAACTTGTGTTTCATTCAGTCGAAATCGATCCTTCACAGATGCACCATCTAGCCACGCTGCATGATGTGTTTTGCGTTCAATAAAGATATTTTTAGAATCTGTGGGACCATACCTATTATGAATATGACATTACTTAGCATTCCAAAACACATTATGATATTCAGTAGTGATGGTACATTACCATCGGAATCGAATTGCTTCAGATCCTTCATCACGCTGAAGGCGTCCTGTATACAAATCGTAGTTTCGATTATCAAAGTACACGCTCGAAATGGCTGAATCTGAAGATTCATATTTCTTGTTCTTGTTAAAGATGAGCACCGGCAAATGCAACATAATGATGGCTTTGACTTCAGTAATGTTATCCGGGTGAATCCAATACTTTGCAGTGGCGCGTTCAAAAGCATTCTGATCGGCACCAGAAGCAGCATTGCCTGTGGGAGGATTTCCACGATGACGACAAATATCATGCAGGGCTGAGATGTAGATGATAGCCACATCAAAACGTTGTTTATCCAAAGGCTTATCCCGCAGCTTGGCTACATATTCCTGCTTTAGATTGCGATGTGTCCACTTGTCATGCTTCTTGAGAATCTTTTGAATGGCTGTATAATTAACTCGTGTGAACCGGGACAAGTCATTCACATCAAATAATATTTCAGTGAGAGCTTCATCCATCATGCTATAACTACTATTCGACATTTCAGCTGTGGTGCTCTGGTTACGTTGCAGCGATTGAATGGTGCGTTCGCAATACATGATGCGTGCATCAATCTCGGATAACTTGGCATTCACAAAGTCATACACCTTGGCTAGCTCATTATCCAAAAGTTGTACAAACTCGGTCTCATCTTGCTCAGTCCAACCATGTTCCAATTGCCGAGTCTTGAGCTCCTGTTTTAACACATCATATGCAATGTATGACAACCGCCAAGGAGGAAAAATGTTTTGCTGCAATTCGAGTCCGTACTTCATCAATAATGGTATAGAGTGGTGTAGAGGTGGATAATGTCGTGCAGATTTGTGTGTGTATTGTGTACAAGTGTAAAAAGAGAAAGATTAGTAGTGTGATATGTAATATGGCAGATGTATATGTGTTGCTAAAGTGAAAGAAAAAAGTAAAAAAGGACAAGGGGTTCCAGAGCAGAGGAGTAAATCTAATAAGGGGAACATGTAAGCAAATCGGACGGGGCATCCTTGTTGAGTGGGAGAAGTTTTCTATCACCATGACATGCACAAGGAGAGTTGCTCACAAACAAATGTACATATATACCATGTTTTTTGTTTTTTGTTTCCACTACATGGCTCCAGGGAGTAGTGGGTTGATTCTTCATAGCAAATCGGCAGCATTGGTTAGTCGAGACTCTTTTCACATTCCGCCACATATTGCATAACCTTTTAGAAAATGACAGCAACAACACACACGCTCGACATCCTAACTCCCGGATTTGTTTGAAATAATCATGTGAAGCCCCACGTTGTTTCGATTCACAAAATACCAATGTACAGATACTGTGTGCTTTCTAATCGACCCATGTCCCTAATCAGCCATCATTTTGCTGTTGCGAATCATTGGCGACTTGTGAATTCGTAAAGGGCTATATCCGTATATCATGGCAATTCAACACAACTCAATGTTTATTGATACTCGTACTATCCAGTCTACATACACTTTCAGTACTGAGGATAGTATTGGATTGTTAAGAATACTGTTAACACTGAATGTATCACTTCTTATGTCATAGCTGTCGCCTGAGTAAGATGACAGGTACTAAATCACCTTGTATATACTTTGATCACGAATGTCCCATTAGAGAGCAAATACACCAGCTAACATGTATTACAAGCTTCTTTTCTTACATTTCCCATAGCATGCATGCAAACAGCATTTTATAAACTATGGACAACGCTAATTGACTACATGGATCATATGAAATTGTTGCTATCGCATATGTCGTCAACCAATAGTGCGCTTTGCAAACATAAAGCCTGGCAAGTTGCCAAAGTTTCTCCGACATCCTGCGCCATTGTTTAATGTGGTCACTGAATTATATGGACACAAAGTATCTCATGATGCTAAGGGAGTAGCTGGTTCTTTGTACAGTGGCAATCGCATAAGATGAGTGTCTGAAACATTCGACATCAGTCAAAGCAATGCCGATGCGGGGTAAAAGTGTCTGTGCACAATAATTTCATCTCCGCAGGTACCTGCCACCTCCATACCACTGGTCTTTTGCGTACAATAACCCAATATGCTACATCTGCATACAGCTAAATGGCTATTATAAGATGAAACTTGGACCAGTGAACGAATCATTAGCTCGATATGAATCAAAGCCACATATCTTGGTTAAATAGCATACTTGCTATTCAAGCATCACTTCCTATGATGTACAGGTCAGAATTTCTTGTTACCAGAATACTATGATTGTAAACACGGTCTTAATTGGGATGGAGAAAGAGATAGTTGCAAGTGATGAATTGGGTACATAGGAACCAACCTTAGTATCATGCCTAAATGGAAATTAAATAACATGAACGTGATCGTTCAGAATCAACAATCATCATGAACTTTGGTTGGTACATGGTTGCACACCCGATGCCAGCAATAACACCCTACAGACATTACAACACAAAGCTCTTTCAAAATGCAATATGTATAGCTGGATGCCCTGCACAAAGGTAATTCAATCCACTGTCATCCCTGAAATTTGTACCTTGGCCCTGAAACTGCATGGCAATCCAGTCAGATTTACAACTACTAAAGAACCTAATGCTGCATCCTATGATGTCGCTCCTTTGAAATTCAAGTTGCAGTCAACCTTGATATGATATGAATATGAACTGGTTGATCCCTTTTACCCTTCTCGTATTCTGAGTGCTCAATAAAGGCTTTAGATATATGATTTCATAGGAAAACCTTGATGCTTAAAGATCTCATGTAGCCCATGATGTATTACGAGCTCCCCATAGGAGATTCGTTTTCATTTTCAAATAACTATTATCATCATGACGACCTTCTATAACTCTTTCATCCCATGAATCACAATCATAACCCCAACACGTCCCTTTGCCAGTAGATTCATTCAAATTCAGATTGTATCAATTGAATCAAAGATTGTATTCATTACCACTACTGTTGCTGTGTAAATGTGTAGGATATTCTACAAAAGTATTTCACATCATCATATCGATAAGGTTGTATTCTGTATTGCTTTAAAGACGTGCATCCTTGGGGAACTTGCGCATAGCTTGACGGACGCCAAGATCAGCCATGATTTCTTCTGATCCACCCAAAATGGCAGAGAATTTGTATGTTCGGTTGAGCAATTCAATGAAGCGACCCATACCGGTTTGGGTAATTCCACGTCCACCAAAGATTTGAACAGATTCATCTGCCACTTCATGTAACATACGAGTCACCTGTAACACACATACTCCCGATTAGTCCTGCAATACCAACTCTCAAATGAAGAAATATAGTACCTGGTATTTGCACAATGCAATCGGTCCTGCCAACTTGTCAGATTGCTCACGATAATTCATGTGACACATTTGATATGTGATGTTTTCGATCCAACTGTGAACACTTTCGACACTGGCAATCTGTAAGGATATTGTAAATCAATACTTGTTTCACAACACACACACATCCTCCATATCAATTACCATCTTTGCCAATTTGGCACGAATCACTGGTTGATCGATCAATCGCTTGCCAAATACCTATGTTCATGAATTCACAAGTCAGATGATACGGTTCACATGTGTTACTATCATGTACCTTGCGTTGCATGGCCCACTTGAAGCATTCTTCAACTGCGAGACGAGCGCCCATAGAAGATCCAGTCAACATGACCCATCTATATGTATGATATCATTGTATCAGTTTACCATGTAGCTATCATCCATCTTTATCAATAATGATACATTACCGCTCATGATTGAAATTGGAGCTATGAAAGAAAAGGTGATAAATGAGAACGTGACACATGATGTTGTTTGAATATTAGCCAAACTTACAGGATGACAAGGAAACCAAGACCTTCTTTGCCAAGTAGATTTTCTACAGGCACCTTGACATTATCCATGGACACGTAAGCAGTACCAGCACTAGGTGAATAGGATGTCTTGATAGGTTTTGTTTCGAGACCTTCACTGCGTTCAATCAAGAGCATGGAGATACCCTCCTCTGTGCGTACTGCTACCGAAAAGTAATCTGCCCAGCATCCTTTATGTTGTGATTGTGTTAGCAATGGATGGTATGGGATATGATATCAGTACAAACTTACCAGTTGTGATCCACTTTTTGACACCATTAACGATAAAGTGCTTTCCATCAGGAGTGCGAGTGGCTGTGGTTTGGATATTTGCCACATCACTACCGGCGTAAGGTTCAGTGATAGCGAGAGCCATACGTTTACGACCAGCCAATACTTCAGGTACAATCTTTCGCTTGAGCTCGGGAGAACCAAAGTTGAGTACTGTTGGTAAAGAAATGGTCATTCCACCAATGACGCCATCATCCGTTCCACGTGTACCCCAACGTGTCATTTCTTCGTGAACGATCATCTGAACATAAACAACTCCATATAAGCAAGCATACACAAAGACAAGGATCTATCCTATAGGCACATACCTCGTGAAAGTAATCATATTCTTCAGGAGTGACACCTCCAGGAAGTTGGATATTGAATTCGCGAAGGAATGAACCAGGACCAATGTTGCATGCTAATAATCCACAAGCACCCAACTTTTCCATAAATTCATTGCTGGGTCGTTCGCCATTGATTTCAAATTCTCGAGCTTCAGGAGCAAATTCATCCATGAGCTTGCGAACAGCAGCACGGAACTTGAAGTGAGTCTCCCTGTAATTATAACTTGGTTAGCTCATGTCATGAATCATCAAGTAGGTAGTACTTGCTTGAAGTAAGGTGATTTGAATCCCATCCATGCACTTGATTCAGCATAAGGAACCTTGGAAAGACTACCAGGTTGACGGACTTCGATTTGGGGACTTTCGCCTTCGATAGTACCAATCTTGTAGCGTGCATACTTGCGGAGAACTTCTTGACGATGCAAACCATAAAAGGCATCCGTAGCATCCTTGCCAGCATAAAGCATGATGGGAGATACACCACCTATAATAAAATACATGTTAACATATGCCAAGCATTAGCCATAAAGCTTCAAAGTCTCTCACCAGGGTGCATGTCAACGAACATGCTCATGTCCCACACTTCGCCATCAATGACAATCCATAGATCGCCCTCGGATGAATGCCGAGCTACTTCATCACGTGTAAATGTCTTCAAAGGTGCCATTTGAAATGCAGAGATCCAGAGTATATAGAGTGGGGAGAGAGTGTGGTAAAGAAAGGGTAAAGGCGGAAAGTAAAGAATTAAATGGTCCGTACAATGTCCACTTGAGCTTTTTCATATGAATGCCACCACCACATATAAAGACTTATGCAGCAGGTGGGAATTTCAACTGATTGTTACCACGGAAAGCATTTGTTTGTTGTACGCATGATACCTTTTCTGTATGTGTATTGATCAACGCACACACCATGTCTGGTTCTGAAATACAAAGCTGCATTACATATTATTATCCACCGCCTGCTGCTGCCGGAGCAGGAATCCTCCCCCATCACAATGCAGCCCTGTCCTACAAATTCAAGATGATTGCCAATAAACCTTGTGGCGACTATGCCAACTTTATACAGGAATAACACGCGTATGGAGACATATGGTTGGCTCCAGTACATAAACCTTCCAAACATAGAGATGCGGGGAAGAGCCAGTACGTCATAATACATCAGATGATACTTTTTCAGTGACATGTGAACTTGACATGCTGTATTATATATCCATATCTCATAAGTTGTATACGCGTTACAATCGTCAATGTCCCCTGTGTTCAAAGTTCATAAATTATCATATTGCTCATTGCTGCTGGGTAATACGTGAAACAAGAATGACCGATAGATCCCTGTTCCTCATTGATCATCTTGTTCCCGGATACGGTTGCCGATTGTGTAATGGTGGATTGTGTTGTGCAAGTATCTAACGCCATAAGTGCATTTGGCATCTATTCGTATTTTCCACGTATACTTTCTAAAAGATGAGATATCATCTATGGTTTTAACATAGATATCCCATTACCAAATACAGGAATACGCGTATGCTACTTTTTATCTCTGATGCCCTGCTTTCTCAGCTTTCAATATCTTCATCTCTTGGTGTATGCTCTCCTTGATTAGCCTTTGGCTGTGTACTACATCACCGATCCACTTAATCTCTGGCGCCATCATTTTTCCCATTGCACAAACACATGTATCAAATTGATACTCATCTAGCGTAGCCATTGATGTGTTGGTACTTTGGATTCTCGTTCACCCTCTTCATGTACATTTTAATTCATGCACCGCTTGCGAACAGTGGATATGATCATTGAGTAATAAGCGTCATCCATTGCCAGATTTACATTACAGCAATAGAGAGAGAATCATACATGGCGCATGCTGCATTGTTAGCACCGCAATATTGCAGCTGATAATAAGAGTAATTCAGTAAATGGTTTATGTGATATCTCATAATGTGGCCTTTCTTCCACTGCAGTCCGGTGTCTTTGTATTAGAGATTGCTCTCATTGTTGAGATATAAAGAACACAACGCTAAAAGATCATTGGGTATCCAAAGTCTACCAGTTGCAGGCATAATCACTTTAATCTGGATATACTGCATGCTTTTATAGAAGCATTGGTCATCTGTTTTCTTCCAAAGTGTATGTATGATTCACGTGACTTGACATGTGCGTACAGGAAGGAAGCGTTGTGTATGTGTATATATTCACTTCCATATCATTATCGTATCTCTGTGCTAATATAATTTACTCTTAATGGGGTTATCATTGTTTCTTTCAAGAATTCAAATGGTGTATTATGGATGTTCTTGAGCTCAAAATACTCAAAGTTAAATAAACACTGCAATCATCCACATGATTTAGGCTTGATAGCGAATGAGATATCGCAGGATCAATTTCTGTAGTCAAAAGCAGCACGAGACAGCTTGTTCTTTACACTTGCAACCACCAATTCAACAAACGGCTTGGAGCGATGAACACATATCCTGCCGAGTACACAATACACCCTGTGCCTGTACTTGGTGTTTATGGTCTCCAAGGCGATCTCCCAGCAACACCTACAACACCAGTTCATGACACGTCGACCGATGCCGAAAAGCCATCCAATGACACCCATTCTTCTACAACAACACCAAGCACACCCACAACATCCAATCGTTCAGCACCTTCATCGCGTGGTGCCTTAGGCTCCATGTTGCGATCCATCTTTACCAACAAGCAGCATTTCTCGTTACACGAAGCAGCTCGATCAGCCCATGGCAGCATATCGTCAGTCAACATTAGCCCTCCTTTCCGAGTCATCTTTATAGAAAAGGTACAAGTTTAATTATGGATGGTTTTCATATCGAAACAAGCTATTGACGATGCTCTATAGGATTTCATGCTACCCGAGCGTGTTCCAGTAGGACCCAACTTGCCACCACCCCACTCGAATCTATCACCGCTGTCAACCGAGTCTCCGTTACATCCAGATGGCTGTATGACCCCTTTATGGGTTAAAAAGCAACTCGAAACACCATCCGTAGTTGTTGGATTTTATGACTTGTGGGATTGGGGGAATGAACATGGAGGTGCATCAAGACCTAAACGAGAGACTGGACCTTTAGCGTCTCATATATTAATTGATCCTACGGAAAGAGAAAAGGATACGGCTCTTGCGCAGGAAATCAATGATCGCAGGTAATGGATAAATACGTTGATGATGAAGATACAAAGTTACTTATTATGATCTTAGAAAGTATTTCCAAGATAAAGGGATCCGATTCGCTGCGACCATCATTCTTAAACGTCAACATACTGGTATGTATACATATGGATGGATTGGATAATACAATTGGTTAATATGAATGATGTGATTAGATGATCCAGCTGTGGAAGAGCGTTTATCCATGATCCGAAAGCAATCTGGCCTTGATAACCGACAATCCTTTTTCACTGTTGCTCCAGGCACACAACATGACATGCAAGAATTTGCCAACGGGTAAGGGGAGTAGTGAAGGAAATGGGAATATAAATTTATTTATATTCAATGTGTATCTATAGATTGTATCGTTCACTCTATGAACCAGCGATCCAATACTACAACAACCGGATAAAGAAGGTGCGAAAGAAACGTGCAAAGTTGCCACCACCTGCCACATCAGCAAGGCAACCATTGGGCGATTCAAATGAACCACAACCTTTATCGATTCAGGGTTGGATGCTACGATATGATTACAAGGCAGCATTCTTCCAAGAAATGCGACAAGATGTCGATGGTGCAACAAAGTATGTGAATAAACCGTACACATTGGTTATCGCAATTCATTGATTCCATATTATAAAAGATCGTATGAAAGTGCATATACCCTAGTGGCCGATATGCTTGCACCCAAGTCATCCATTACGCCTGGTCAAACTGGATTACCATTACGAGGAAAACGATGGCATGAAGCACGCACATTAATTGATTGTATCAGCTTTAAGGTATGTGGATGATTCCATAGTCTAACATATCATCTAACGATAAATAATAGATATGCAGCTTTTATTTGTACATGAACGAACCAGTAGCAGCTCTTGGACAATTCAATGGACATTTACATATGATGCAGACATATTGCACGACATGGGGCATGGGAGAACAATCATTTGAATATTGGACATGGTTATCAAAGCAGTACCGCATCTTTGCTGATATTGTTGATGCAGCAGTTCAACATGGCTTCAAGATCCCTATACCAACAGCTTACATGATGAATCAGCCTACTGGAAATACCGCTGATGGATGTAATCCCGGTGCAATCTTGCAACATCCTGGTTTCTATTATCACTTGGCAGCCATGTGCTGTGCTGAACGACGACGACGATTTCTCGAAGTGGATAAGAGTGAGGATGCCAAAGATAGCAACACAGCATGGGGTGCTTTAGTATCAGCAGAGCGACAAGTGGATCATTCAGCACTTACCATTGATTTGTTGACCAAGAGTTATGAGCAATTCAAAAAGTATCGCAACACGAGAATGACCTTGTACCTGGCAGCTGAAATTGCAGGCACATACTATGAGACTGGCAAATATGAGATGGCTCTCAAGTTCTTTGAGCGTATTGGAAAGACATATCGTAAGGAGCAATGGCACATGGTATTGGCATCCATTCTACGGTGGTCACTCCGTTGTGCCAAGGAAATGGGATCTTGGGAACGTGCAGTCGAATGCTTGGTGGAACTTTTATCCAGCAATTTACCCATGTCAGATCAAAAACGTCAGGATATTCAAAAAGAACTTTGGGATATCATTCATCGTGAATCGGATCAACAAGAAGAACCAACCCAACTTGATATCCAAATGGATCAAATCAACCCGCTGTTGACATGCCAACTTCAGTTCAAGAGTAGAGCCAACTTTGTCAATACCCCCGTGCCATTCCAAGTGACACTTCATACTGGTACCAACAGTCCACTTCAACCTTTGCGTTTCAGCGCTATGAGAATCATGTTCAATGATCCAAAGTACAACTGCATATTGAAGGATATCGGCAATGATGGGGATTTGGCTTCCTTGGTCTATGTCGATTGCACAAAGGATATGACAACCATCGATCAAGGGGAATATGCTGGATGGCACACCAAACAAGTTGACTTGCGTGTCATCAAGAATCAGACCATCGTGTTTGAAGGATTGGTCATTCCCAAGGAATGCGAGGAACTCAAGGTAATGTATATCAAACCAATCATCAGAATTGTTTTCCTAAAGGATCCATGAATTAGATTGTTGGCGTATACCTGGACATCAATTCCCCACAGTGGCATGTCAGCCTAAACTACGATCCAAGTCGTGTTGTCATCAATGAACATGATATAGTACGCAGAAAATGGCTTCTACCACCACCAGGTATAGTGCAAATATGAGCATCTGCACCTTGCATTCATTAACAAATATTTATAGATACCAATGCAACTCCTAAATTCAAGTTTTTGGATGGACGAGGCGAGTTAAGCTGCGTCAGGTACCATGACATGACTAAGAGTTAGCCAATATATCAGATCATGTAAACTAATCTACTTTGAACAGAATTTCGCAACGCCCACCTCAAGTCAAGTTGTCTGCTGATTTCGAAAGTCAAGCGCTTCTCAATGAACACTTTGAATTAAATATTACGGTGGAAAATCAAGAGCAGGATGCCATTGATGCTTCATTGTCGATTGAAATCAAGGATGCTACTGGTCATGGTAAGCTCAAAAGACGTTATGTAGAATACGGTCATTAATATTTGTGCTCAATGTAGGCCAACCAACCACTGACTTTGTCGTCTTATCACGTGATGCATCGGATACCAAGGAAAGCGTTCAAACAACAGCCATTGGAAGGATCGAAAATGGGAAGTCAGTCAAAAAGACTGTTTATTTGTGTGCAGAAGATCTTCCAGGTACTCGTCTGGTGACATTGACAGTAAGTTGTCCTTGTATTTTTAGTGATGGGATTCTATTGATAGCTAATTTGACATATAGGCGACATATACATCTGTCAATTCACATGATCCCAACGCCACTATTGAGAAGCGTGAAGTGTTAAGGATTGCTTTCAAGTCACCCTTTGAAACCAACTTTAAGTTATCAGCCCAAAGTGACAAACCTTCTCTTGCAACACCCTCTCCCAACTTGGAACGATCTGAAAAATGGCAAGTTGCCACATCCGTTCGCTGCTGTGCAGCAAGCGCGCTTGAGATTGAAAAGGTGGTACTTGAGCAAACAGTAAGTCAAAGCATATTATACCGTGCCCCCCTTTTTATTGAGTCTTTTTTTATATTCTCCAGTCGTTTGAGCATCCATACACATCGTTATCTCTTCTCTCGAATGACAAAAGTACCGCTGTTGAGCAACAAGGTAATTTCGATACAAGGTTCAACTACCATTGCTAATTTTTTATTCTTTAGCATGGGCTCCAGGATATGTTTATAATACAAGCTACACGTTCCGAATGGCAACTGAAGATATTACAGAGCCACAACCTACTGTACTTGTAGGATCGATTGCCATTTACTGGCGACGGTAAGATATGAACGATATAGGATGGGAGAAAAAGTTATTGACTAGGTTTATATTGATAGGAGTGGAAATGATGGTGTGTATTCCAAAACTCTATTGCCGATGCCAACACTGGAATTCAGGAAACCAAGCCTGACTGTGCTAGCAGGTACTTGAGGATTCGTGCAACCAAGAATGCGTGAATACTAACTATGGTGATCAATAGATGTGCCTGATGAAATCTATGTCGGTGAACAATTTACTGCAACGTATACAGTATCCAATCCCACAGAGCATTTGGCCGAATACACAGCATCTGTAGAGCTTAGTGATGCATTTGTATTTTCTGGTCTCAAACTTCTCAAGGGTCGCGTGTTGCCATTGTCTCAAGTGTCATATAATTATACATGCTATCCCTTACTGGCAGGCAAGGTGCGATTACCGCGACTCAAGGTGGTTGCACGACAACAAGGTGTGGAGAAGGAAGTTCCTTTAGAGATGCTGGATGAGCGTGTCAAGATGGGTGCGTCTACAGAACAATGGCCACCCTCGCTTATCTTTGTCAATGCTCGGCGTTACTATTAGAGCTAAACGAGATAATAAACGTGGCTTTTCTACCCCATCAAGCTACATTGTGGATCTCTGAATTGCCTTGTAGAAAGTATTATTTAAGCTCATAAAGGGGTGGCTGTCACTTGCATGGATAACCAAGAATCTCGATTAAATCTCATGACATGGTGTATTTTTATTGTAGCCTTCAATACAACGTCATTGATTAATTATGACTAACGATCGTTACACAATATAGTAGGGGTAGATTTTCCACGATCATGCGCATTTCACATAATACATCCGCCCTCCCAAAATTGTCTTTTATAATAAAAAGTGAACTTGCAATAAGCTACACGTATGATATTGATATGATCCCAACGAGTGTACTGATGATACATAATGGTGGGTTGATACGCAACTACACTACTAACACATGCCTAAATCATTGATACCACAACTGATAAAGTGTCACCAATCATAATCCATTATCTGCTTTATATTTGGATAAATCGAGTAATTGATAACTAGTATCATCATATCAGTGTCCCCATGACACTGTGGAATCAAAAGAGCCAACAATGTGATAGACAAGTATTATTGTTGATGGCACATTATCATTTATGGGGAAAAAGACAAGTTGATCATGATTTGATCGTCATGTTAAGCCTTATGATCTAGATAGCCTTTCCCTGACACACTCCCCCACACGCATATCATGCATAACAATCCATCAAAATGGAGCAAACAGATAAAGCGGGTGTAACCTTGATAAGAGATGTTACACAACTTCCGGGCAACTTTTTTTTGACAAGGAGCTCATTAAGGCATTTATGAGTTAATCTAACATGACAAATATAAAGGATAATAGTGATGATGCAGGGGGTGGGTTGTGAATTGCACAAGAGTAGTGTGAACAGAGATGGGATCAATTCTTGTGAAAACGAGGATGTCTCGGAAATGCACGGGCCTTTGGAGCCCGATTGGGCCCGTAGAATAGCGTTGTTGATAATAAACATGATAAAAGTAAGGTGTACTTGGTAACAAGAGCGTGGGAGAAGGAAAAGCGAATGATTCCCCCTCCTTCTTTGTTGATGGTACTGTTGGTGCTGCTGCTGCAAGTATTACATATGTAAAGCCATCGATCCGAGGAATCGGCTCCCTTATTGGCCATTGATAAGATCTGTTATCTGGTCCATGAATGCCACTGGTCCACTTGGTACATCTCCGTTTTACGACGACGGCTTGTATTTATAGCCAAGGCAACTTCCAAAACAACATGTCGTCTTTCTATATCCTGCTATTATCATGACCAAAAAAGCTTCCTACGTTATCGTTTCTGGTGGAACAGCTTGTAATCACATTGCTCGCGCATTTCACGACTCGGCAATAAACGACATTTGCTATGTCTTGAGCATCTCCGATAACGGTGGATCATCGGTAATGGCTTTAGGTTCATACATGTTGTAATCCAACCCAGTTTATTAACTGTTTATATAGAGCGAGCTATTGCGTGTATTGGGTGGTCCAAGTATTGGTGATCTACGCTCTCGATTGACTCGACTTATTGACTTTGCCGACCCACAACCAAGTTCACCCGAAAGAATGGCCATGAAGGATCTACTCAGCTATCGTCTTCCTGCAGATGCATCCGAGCAACAAGTCATGGAAGAATGGCTTTGTATTGTCGAAGGCAGGCATTCGTAAGTGGTTGAAAATAGCTCAATGAAGGAGAAGTGGGGGTAAATGATTTGATTCAGCATGTGCTAATCATAGCAACAATGATTTATTATTTATGACAACAGACTATGGAACGCCATCCCCAACGAAAAAAAGGAGGCGATCCGCGGATTTCTCACAAGCTTTCATTGTGAAGCATTGAAACGTGCACATAAGCGTTTTGACTTTCGTAACGGCAGTATCGGCAACTTCTTTTTAACGGGAGCTCGCTTATTTCTTGGTTCGTTGGAAGCTGCCCTGTTTCTGTTTTCGGCAATCACGGGGATTTCTGAACGTACTACAGTATTACCAGTAATCAATACCAATCATACCGCCACTATTGCAGCTCGTCTTGCCAATGGACAAATATTAGCCGGTCAAAATGAAATATCTCATCCACCTCCCTCTACAAGTGAGAAACGAGGGCGTCATTGTATACCAGGTTGTCGTTGGACACATACCAATCCAATTGATGCCTTTTCACATCTCGCTTTATCCAACGAAGATAGCGGTGATCCATCGTCACCTATGGCTAGTACCAATCTGTTCTTTTGCAAGGAGGACAATACCAAGCTTGCAGCTCGCATTGAACGCATTTATTACATCAACCAATATGGTCAAGAAATTTATCCATTACCCAATCCCAAATTCATAAGCCAACTTTCATCAGCCAAGGAGACACTCGTTTACTCTATCGGTTCATTGTACACATCCATTGTACCATGTCTCATATTACGCCACGTGGGTAACACAATCGCACATTCTTGCTCGTTACGAAAAAAGATTGTATTGTTGAATGGATCCAATGATCGAGAAACAAGTGATTACGACGCCATGGACTTTATCCAAACCATCACAGCTGCATTGAATCAGAGTCGAAACATTGATGCAAGACACGCATTTTACGAAACATGTGATACATCCTCAGGACTTGCAACACCACCATTCCCTGAATACGAATTCAATCCATATTCACCCTCTTCATTTATCACCCATCTTATTTATCTCGACAATAGCGCAATACCGGTGGATGTCAAGGCAATTGAATCACTTGGTATCAAGTGTGTATCGATTTGTGGAAAAGTTTCGGAATCTGGATTGCCCATTTATGACGAACTTGCATTGACGGAAGCCATTCAATCATGTTCATAAAAAGTAGATTAACGCCACTTGTCCCTTCATTGTCTCATATAACGCCCATCATTTGTCATACTCCCTTAACTCTTTCCATACTTGGCTTTTCCCGCCATTCTTTCTTTATCCTCTCCCACGCACGAGCATTCATCCCTTTCATTATTAAACTGCATACAATGAAAACCGTTGTTTTTACACCAAAAGATAAAAGCCCAGCAATCTCTTTTTTTTTTATACATGACATGATTGATAGGTACAGGGTACAATGGTGTATAGATGAAAAAGGATGAATTGCAATGAATACTGGGGGTATGAATGGGGATGAATGTGGGTGGGGTGGGTGGTGGTGGTGCGGGATGGGTGGGAGGAAAGGGAATATTATAATTGCTATCGCCGTTTACGACCATCGGTTTCTTCAAAACCATACATCCTTTTGGCTTTTCTGGATGCACGTGTTTCAGATGAATAAGTATGCCATTCCTTGAGCAATGCTTGTCGTACATGTTCTTGTTCAAACCATGCACGAAGTTCAGCAGCTGTTACTCTATCCTTGGGATGCACTCGTATGGCTTTCAGTAATAGCTCACGACTCACAGGACCTTGCACATCACGTTCCAAAGCTCGTTCAATCCGATAATCATCCTCTGCTGCATATCGTAATCCTTGCAAATCCGAATCCAATATGCCACGCCATGGCTCAGAGTCCGAGAACAATTTCCATATCATCACACCAATCGAATACATATCTTCAGCCATCGGTTCAATCAACCAATCTAATACTTGACTATGGGACCTTGTCTTGGGTAACGTTTGTATCGATCTAAATTCAAACATACAATGAGCCCATGATACATGTTGGTATTATCATGATCCTACCTATACATGCGATAGCCATGATCCGGTTTGGCCTTGATCCATGGTAGATTATTGCACCATTCATCCAGTTCATCCTTTGATTCAGGTACAACATCATCCTTGTATTCGTCAGGTCCTCTTGGTACATCCACAAACCATTGTCGCACATCATCCGCTCGACAAAACACCGATTTGCCGAAATCAATGAGATACACTTGCACCTTGTCGCTACCATCTTCCAATTTGCCCTCTTGTCGAGATACCATGAAATTGACTTCGGAAAGATCCCGATGGGCCAAACCCGCCTCATGAATCACTTGCATGCATATAATCATTTGGAGGATGATATGATACTTTTGATGTGCCGTCAGTCGATGATGTGAGTGTACATGTGCATATTGCTTGAGCGTTTCTTCATATCTAAGATACATCCCATGTTAAAAAGACAATCCAAACTCCATAATCACCTTCATTCTCTTACCTTTCTAAAGATAATCCCACAACATCGCCTTGATCATTATATAAAACTTCTCGTAATTGTGCCATATGCGGTAAATTTCTCAATTTCCTAAAATGTCAAGAATAAGAAAGGGAATGCTTTCCATGATGGATGCACACTTACATTAAACAGGCCACTTCAGTGACACGTTGATACATGGACATGCCACGAAACTTTTGAACCACCACATCATCCAAGAAATAGACTTGCTTGAAAAAGCCTTCAGAATTGGGAGGTATTGACTTTGTATTGGGCACAGACCAGCTGTAGCTCTTGTAGCGTTCACTTATTTTGACTACTTGGACACCCTTGTCACGACATGCTATTATAAAAAAAATGAGACATGCATTCCAAAAGAGATATAGAATGATGATTTACCTGAGAATAACCTCCTCCACACATCTCGATCAATCTCACGTGCCAAGGATGGATCACTTGGAATCGGACTAGGCCGATCGGGTGATTGACTTTCTGGTACACTGGGTATGGCTGTAGCTTGTTCAACAGGTGATTCTCGTTTTACAGGCGGTGATGGTTCAATGGAGGGTTCTCGCTTGACAACTGGTGATTCGACAGCAGGCGATTCTCGTTTCATGGCAGGGGATGGTACAGTAAACATGGTGATTGACATTTGCTTCTTTGGACTAGGAACCACACCCTCCTTTCTTGATTTGGCAGCAAAAGTGGATGATTTCCTTGCACCCAATGCCATTGTACTTGCACTACCAGTACCACCCTTTTTACGTTCTCGTTCCTGATGTTGTCGCTGTTGCTGTATTTGTTGCATGCGTTCTCTCACATCCTTTTCAGCTTGCATGTTGTATTCGAGTGAAAGAGCGGTATGGGCAATTCGTCTCAGAATAATTTTTGTGTCCACATCCTCATTGCCGTAGATGGATTGCGAAATGGCTGGAATTTTGCTTGTTGTATTGAGTCGTCGAAAATAATCGCGTTCAACGGTTTGGTTGACATGAAAGGTCAAATTCTCCAATATCCGTAAGGGTCGTAGATAAATATAGGCTCGTGGAGAATGCTCATCAGTCACCTTGCTCAATAGGTCGATATCATATAATGGACTCGCAGGATATGCAATCACCATATCACATTGGACATTGTACCATCCAGGCTCAGTGCGCTTCATGCTCACATTGTGGAAGATAGCTAATACGCCATAACTACTGACTTGTTCTAGAAACGTACGGTTCTTTGCAATGAAAAATCGTGGTATGGTAACGTGATCACCGGTTGGATTCTCCTTCATTTGTCGTACAGCAGTGAAGAAAGGTCCATTCAGTTGAAGATAGAGCATCTTTTCATTCGAAAGTCCTTTTAATCGTACACGATCGTCGTAGGGTCCAATCGTCAATAGGGTATATACAGTACTAGATATCATGTTAGTGTTGTTCTCTACAGGGTTCTCATAAGCTCTTGTTACCTATTGCATGAAAAGAGTCTTGCCAACAATGAATCGGATAGGCGAGTCTCCTCTGGAAGTGGTTGGAGGGGGTCGAATCGAAACTTGTCAGGAGTAGCACCACTTCGTTGCGCATTGTTCACACTAACAAAGAAACCATCATTCAATACGTCAATGCATCCCCACAATGAATAAACAAGCACTTACAGGATCTGCTTTTTCAAATGGCATACAATCTTTTTGAATAATTCATCCAACTTTTCAGCATGTTTGGGGATGGTGCCAGTGTTCTTGTGAAAGGATTTGGCATTTTGCCAAATAAGAAGAATATCTTGTTCAAACTTTGAAAAGGTTGTATAAGCACCTTTCCATGCTTTACGTTCCACCGTGGATAAATCCATAGGATGCTTGACTTCTTGGTGATACAATACTGCCGATTCAGGAACAGGTTGAACAAATGGCCAACAATCTGGTGTTGCCAATAGCATGTTGAGAATGAAACGATATAATCGCAAGAAGAGACGTGTGACCTGTGATGATAATTCATATCGTACTTGAGAGAGATCAATGTAATTGGATTGTAATGTAGCAGGGTTGTTGCTAGATTCCGGAATGGCATTGGCTGATAAGATCTGAGTAGGGAATATGGTATTGATACTGAGACCTTTGTGTCTCAAAGCAGCGATCACCATGCGTTGTATTGCGACAAGATCACCATTGGATATTTGTGAACTGCCTGTTTGCGATACATCCTTATCACCTGATGTGCCGAGAATCATGGTGGTGATCACTTCCATTGCCTTGGTGGGTAACAAGTGTTGTGAATCATTTTCATCATGCTGGCTCACATCCACAGTAGGTAATTCATTCATTGTCATGATCACTCCAAGTCGTCTCAATATTGCCAATGTAAGTCGACGTATTCCATTCACATCCAAACGATGTTTCATTGGATCCACTTCGCCTTTTTGCATATGTAATCGTAAACTGGGTCGTGGTGAATATATCCTTGGTTGGGTATTAATGTTGTTATCCAATAGTGTTGATGGCATGAAATCTTGTCCAAGTATCAATGATGAAGAAGCATCAGGATGATTGATTGTAGTGCATAATCGTGTAGCTGCTGGTTCATCGAGTGGATTACAGAATGAAGGTGAACGAGGTCGTTTTCGTGTCGTCAAAGGTGTTGGTTCTGTAAATATACCCATGGTTGCATTCTCTGCAGTAGTAGTGGTAGTAGCTGTAGTAGTAGTAGTAGTAGCTGTTGTTGTATTGGATGAAGATGCAACTGCAGTTGGAGGTGGTTGTTGTTGCAAATCAAAAGGAGAAGCAGTCGATAATGGAAATGAAGTAGTGGCCGGATCAGACAAGAAAGAGAAATCGGATGTATCATTTTGTTGTTCGATGAGAGGATCTATAACAAGATAGATAATAAGAATGCCGTTATTCAATAAATGGTATTTGGAGTGGTGGAACAATACCTTGTTGCATATTTAAGAGCTCCTTTACTTCCTGGGCCAAGTCGTCGTGGACAAAACTATTGCTACTATCGGCTGTTGCAAGGTCAGGTGCAAAATCTTGTGGTTGTTCCATTGTCTCATTGTGGTCGACTGGAATTCCAAGCGATTGTAAAGTTTGTAGCTTCCATAACAGTTGAACGTTATTGACGGCCCCGAATGAAGGGTCCCCGTTTTCGCTCATGGCCCAGTTCTCCATCCGATCGTGGGTGCCGATTGTTGATCAGGGTGAGTGCGATGAGAAACAGCGTCGTATGGTTGCCAATAAATGTTTTATGTTGGTAAAAGTGTATGTGCTGCTGCAACTCCTTTTTGAGCCACTTGTGGAGGAGGGGTAAAGAGGGGAAAATGAAAGCACACAAATGGTCGGTCGTTCACACACACACTCAGGCTCAGTGTGAAAATCGCCTTTTCAATTTGCTGACGCACCCATAGCAACAGTGAAATGCTTCATGCTGGGAGCAGATTACCTTTCGAACGTGGACCTTGTTAGCTTTCAATGCGCTATTCCAGATCAATCTTATCTCGTTGTATCCCAAAAATCATAATAGAATAGATTGATATTACATCATTAAAGCGTTCTTCCATTCAACTATTTTCTCAATTGTATTCTTTCTATGACAATATTGGAAATTCCCTCTGAATGAAGCACTTGGTACGCAGCATGTGGATATAAAGTACTTTGATGCATAACACTTTACATCCAATTGAGACACATGTGTATATATAAGCACCACCCTTGGTGCTTATGCATGCGCTTCCGTAGAATGTATGCTTGAAACATATTCATGTTTCAGTCTATATCTCCCGTTTTCTGCTCACTGTCATAAACTTTCCCTTATCCTCATCATTCCCTGAGCCTGCTAGCTTTAGATCAAGGTTTCTACAATACTGTAAAACAATGACACCACCAAATCCCGAAATATGACGGGCATATCATTGAATGTAATAAGCAAGTATATTATTACTATTGGATGATGCTATACAATGGATCAAACTACTCAAGGAATATTGAGCCTATAGGTCATGCATGGCTGCCATGGTGTGCTTGCATTGTAATCTCATTCATTCTTCCTCATGGTATGCAATGTGTTTCTCTAGCTTCAGTCGTAACGTGATATATCATTCCGGTCTCTGAGCAGAGCATAATCAATTTTGTCGAAATCATCCATATGCTCGCCATGTCGATAGCTAACCAAGCTGGCACATGTTCGATGCGTCAAGCGTTGTAATTTTCATCCTCCACTAGAGCCAAAGCATTCGTACGTTCCGGTGATCCCGTTATCCAACTAGAAATCTCCCTTGCATTCGATTCAATAAACACACGGCTCATTGTATTAAATTAGGAATGGTTCCTAAGCTGTCATTGTGTTCTTGTGCTGTTGGGTATTGGTTCATTGCTGGCTTTCATTCCGGGGTTATGCGGTAACACAGGTATAATGGTGGTATTGTGTCTATGTCCAAATGTCGCATACCATCCTTGACTTGGTCCGATCCGGTAACATCGTAATCCTTATTGTATCCGCTTCAATGGATGCCGTTCACGTTGGCAATCAATGGTCCACTTTGGTGGTAGATTCATATCATCTCAAACACAAGGATGATTGTGCTGCTGTACAACCCTTCAAGATCTTCAATAAACGAGATATAAATCATTCATGGTCATCGTTGTGCTCTTGTATTGGTATGCCCAATTCATCCATTGTCATTTGTATCCAATGTCTTTTTTATTTCAGCTAGCTCACATTATCCAATGCATCTAGAAAGCCTTTAATCTCCCTATATGACTATAATCTCATTTGTTAATCATCCTTCTATAATAACATTCATTCTTTTCTCTACTCACATCTTGTTCTTTTTGAATCTTGTTTCTTGCATCTTCCACCTGGGCAATTTCTTCACGGATCTTTCTTGCTTGTTGTTGCTCACTCAACGTTTGCACACGTACAGATTTCTTGTAAGATCGAATTCGCTTGATCCTTGCTTCAAACTTTTGTTGACTTCTCATATTGTCTACCTATAGGTACATATTGAGTATATTTGAAATCAGCATCATCCAAGAAAGAGAAAATACTTACATGTTCTTCAAGAGGATCCACAATATAGTTTAGAAACCTTCGAAGATGACTTTGTAGCATATCATCTTGGATATTCCTGATAATAAATACTAAGTACACTTGCACAAGATCAGCGTATTGTTGCCATGATACTCACGTTACATTGGCGACAGTTGTTTGAATCATTTCGAGTGTGTTTTGAACCAATTCGATAGGTACATGGGCATTTTTCTTTGTAGTTCTCATGGTCGTTTCCAAAACTGCATCATACAATTTTTCCTTGATCACTTCGATAGAATCTGTTGTATTTGCGCTGAATAATAGCACCTTTTGCGCAGCAATCCGTTCAAGCACTCTTTTTATAATCTCTCGTTGATCAATATCCGATTCACTGGACGTTGCTACATTCTCAAATGTATCATTGTCCCCATCATCATTGTGTATGGGTATTGATTCTCGTTGCCTTGTGATGGATCGATCCTCGTGTTCCTCGTGCACTGCTGTTCTCGTATTGCTTGTATTGGGTTGCTGTACAGGTGCTGATGCATGAAGTATCGTTCCAATGGGTCGATGCTCTAGTTCATCATGTTCTTTTGATCGCACAAGTGTTGGTTCTTGTCGATTCTCCTGTTCATCATGCACTGATACTCCAGTGTCCCCAAAGTCGAAATCTAATTCCAATTCATTGGACATTGCTGCATTCTCCGAGGCATCATTGTTCTCATCCTCCTCATTGTGTACGGATATTGATTCTCGTTGCCTTGTGATGGATCGATCCTCTTGTTCTTCGTGTACTGATTCGCTCGTATTGCTTGTACTGCGTTGTTGTATAGGTGCTGATGCTTGATGTGCCGTTTCAATGGGCTGTTCCTCTTGTTCTTCATGTACTGATTCTTTCTTATTGCTTGTACTGCGTTGTTGTATAGGTGCTGATGCTTGATGTGCCGTTTCAATGGGCTGCTCCTCTTGTTCTTCATGTACTGATTCTTTCTTATTGCTTGTACTGCGTTGTTGTACAGGTGCTGATGCTTGATGTGTCATTCCAATGGACCGTTCCTCTTGTTCATCATGCACTGAATCATAGGCTTTCAATGCCATAGGTGTTGATTCTCGGCGATTCTCCTGTTCATCATGCACTGATGCATCATTATCTCCAAAGTCGAAATCAAGCTCGTATTCAAAGTCATTAGGTATATCTATCTTTTCAGATGTTGTATCATGGTGATCAGCAGATTTGTTGGATAGTGATTGCTGCAGAGGAGATTGTGGTAGTAGTGGTGTTGGTGGTGTTGGTGGTGGTGATTGTGGCTGTTGCTGCGAACTTTGTGATGCTGGTGGTAGTGATGGTGTATGAGTACGTTGCCTTGATCCCTGGCTTCTGAAGGATGCCAAACTAGATCTACGCACATCTATTGAAAAGAATGAGTAAAAGAGAAAGTGTATTAGCAGACTCGGATCAAATCACTTACGATGTTCCTTGGTCGTCGAGTAATCAGTAACCGATTTCCTATAATATCTCCCTTGTATCAGCACAAATATCAATGCATTTATAGACCATTCCACCTTACCCATCTGACTTATCAATGCGTGGTGACTTGGTGGTGGTATAATTCCCATCATGAGTACGCGGGTTTTCTTTGTCAACTTGCACCGTAAAGTCGGCAGTGCGTTTGCGCTTATGCGGTACAAATACACGATCTGGGTGCTGACGACCTATATAAACAATATCATAATATTAGCATTATAATATATACACGTGATAAAAAACATACGATATTCTTCTGCTCGTAAAATGACGAGAGGTGGAAGCTGATTTGGTGTCAATGATTGAAGGGGTCTAGTAATAGAAAAGAAAATGAAAATCTGCTGCCATGCTCGTGTCCCAACGCCAATCATACCGTACACCACGATGTCGTTCACGATATCGTTCAGATCGTTTGTGAGATAGCGGCAATGTTATGTTGTTTTCAGTGTCCATCAAAGGAAGGGAAAATGTGAACAAGTCGTTGAAGGAACAAGCACAAATTCTATATGCTGCCAATCAACCCAGGCATTCCAAAAGATCACGTGTCCCAGTGTCTTTTTACCTAATCTGCGTGCGACGCCACGCACTGTTCCAAGTATTCTTTGTAAAGTGGATAATGAAACCATTGCAAGCAACATTGAATCACACACCATTTATAAAACAATCCACATAATGAACCAAATCGTGTATATATGCATTGTTTCTATGGATACTGTACGGCAACTACAAATCATGCACCATTGACTATTCTGAACATTCTATGTAAAATGGTAATGAAACCAGTAAACGCAATATTGAATCACACCCCATTTCTAGAACAATCCATATAATGAACCAAATCAGGTATATATTCATTGTTTCCAACCTATTTTTCCCCTGATTGCTCATCGAAATCTTCCAGTAGTTTTGTAACCTTGGTCCTGCCATTGACAATATCCACTACTACAGGCCGATCTTGGTCTACTGCTGCCACAAAGCGAAAGCTACATGAACATGATAAGCAAACATTACCACTGACTTTGAATGAATGGATGGCGCTTACTTGTTCCTTGGATGCATATGTGCCATCATGAGAGGAGAGGAGAATCGTACACGTGCAAGTCGTTCAGCTGTCAATAGATCCCATACAGCACATGTCCAATCCTTGGATGCGGATAAGAGATATCGACCATTATTTGTGACAAAAAGTGGTGCACGTCAACGATGAATATGGGTTGATAAAGTGACGCTTGTACCTGACACTGGCAATAGACTTGACATGCCCTGTTAAGCTTCTTGCAATTCCCTTTGTATCAAAGTCCCATACAACGCATCGTCCATCATGGCAACCTGCTGCAAGCAATGTACCGCGTCGGCTGAATCGGCATTGTCATGACATGGCCATCTTTGAGCGTTTCTTTATTCGTCCCTGGATACTCTTGTTTCCATAGATCTCAAGTCAATACGCTGCTTGATTCTCACCCATGCCATCTAGTGTTGGGCATACTGACCAAGTAATTCCATGTTCCAAGGGTTGTGGTGGTGGTGGAAGGCGTGAAAGAACCAGCTCACTTGTGTTACTTCATGCACTCGAACACCGACGGCCATTGACTCTTCTGGCTGTGTGCATGACGCGACTTGTTAATTTGAATCACTTTATACTAGTATTATACTTTGAATAGAAGAATGTTGAATACAAAGCGATGGTTGTGTTTATTAATATACAATAATGTATGGAACCCTTGACATCCATTGTGAAATGTTGACCGGGTGTCATGCTTGTTACAAGTACTCTCGATGTACTCATTGAGTGGTTGGTGCATTCGAAATTATATACTGGCAAATTATGAATCGTAAAGAAGCATGATATCCTTTGAAACATAAAAGTTTGGGAAGGGAGATTATATACAAATTGACAAGCTTTTCTGCTGCATTTCATTTGTGCAGACAAACTTGGTTGCTGCACATTTCGGCCTTTGAATTGTGCAGACAGCTTGTGTGCTTGCACACATTCTTTTCTCTTTCAGTTGTTTATGCCCATCAAATAAAAGTTCTCCTTGTACCTTGGAGACCCCAAGTTATTATATAATATTGTGCTTGATACAATCATCTCCATCACATTTTCAACCCTTTGATATACTTGACTACAGCAAGCGCGACTTTATTATATTATGAATACATGTGTATCTTTGGTCTTGAGCTCTACTCCTTTCCCCTTGTCAAACATTATACTTTATTCATCATGAAGTAATGATGCTAATCTCCTTTGTATATTTGGTACTACATATGATTTGTTGGCTTTTGCGATATCGGAAGAAAGAAGTAAAGCGAGTGGTTGTTCAGGTCATGATTGTGGAGGATAATGTCGTCCAAAATCTGAGCTGGTAAACCAATGGCCAGAGATAGATCACCTTGGATAGGGAATCCAGTACAGAATATAAGATAATGTTTATTGCTTAAAGATGCGGGGATACTTATATGTTTTGGTTATCTATGGTTATAGGGCATAGTCGAAGAGATGGGATTGGTAAAGGTGGAGAGTGGCACCCCGGAAATGAAACAAGATTGATAGATTTGTCAAAGAATAGATATAGAATACAAATATAGGAGATTGTAACAAAAAAGTTAAAGCACTAATGTAATGATGATTGTTTTGCTAGCAGCTTATGAGCCGTAGCAACAAGTGATGCGTGATAAGGAGTGTTGTGGATAATATGAAGCCAGTAATGTTGCCAAAGAGCCCAGAGATAGCATGAGCATATGGTGATGATAGAGGATGATAATGCAGATGGTGGTATTCGTAAAAATTTGATGAATTGTACAAGTCGGAAAGGATCGAATGTTGATTGCAGGGTGTAGTTCCACATTTCTTGCCTTGGGATGGGCAATATAGAAGGTTGTATTGCGTTCCAAACACAATCTCAGTTGGCTCCACTTCCCCTCGTTCAGATGTGGTTGGTCATCCCTAACCGCGTTTTTATTTTCAGATTTTCAAATTATTTAAACAAATAAACAAACAAACTCTAACTCTAGATCTTCTCAAAATGTGCAAGAAAAAGGAACCAGGCATTTGTAATAGTCAAGCTTTGGGAATAAGCTTTACAAGGAGTTACTTAATATAGAACAAGATAAAAGAACCATTGCTTTATTCACTGAACATTGTTTTGGGTATTTATACTGTATTGATACGGATGGAGATGCAGACGATAATAATATATATGATGACGCTTGCTTGCGTAAGATCTCTCATGTGGATGGGGATGGATATCATGAACGTGTCGAGTTGATATAAGGATATGGATCGTCAACGTATGGATGGTCATGTGGATCTTGTTTGGAAATACCAATATCCGTTACAGCATCTTGGATCAAGAGTGGGAAAACAAACTTCTGAAAGAGTTCCATACCGAAGGATCAGGGAGGGCACCAACCACATCATCACTCTATTCAGTATCGCCAACATTCCGAAAGTGGTCCAACATATCGGGAGCTTGTCGGCAAAAGCGGTATATAATGGATCCATTGTTGCGATCAATGTTGGGATACTGTTGTGAATTGCACGTAGCCATACATTGCGAGCTCCATGTTCTATTGGAGTATGCCAGAATCGTTTCCAAGCTGAGCGAAAAATGTGATCAGTGATGGGTTTTGGTGAGCGACAAAGTTGACGGTAGATACGAGTCTTCCACGGTTGTTTGGTGAACTATGCATCCACATGAGCTGTTATGGGTGTCGCGCCCATGTGAGTAGGAGTGCATGCTGATAAGAAGGATTCGATGCTGAGAAAAATTGTTGAAAAAAAACTGTACCAACGTAATTTGTTGTTGTGAAAGGTGTTGCGAAAAAGCTTCTGCAAGAAATTTGTTTCTGGTATGGTGATGATGATTGACGGTCCATGGCCGAAAGTGAACATGGTTCGTGGACAAGTTGAAGTAGAAAATATCTTTGACAAGAAGCTTTTTGTATCCTTGCCTAGTTGGATTATGACCCGGAGTTGGTCTCCAAATGGTGTTGAGAGGAAGATGTAATACCGTGGAGACGTTAAAGGGAATTGTATCGAGATGTAGTTTCAGTTGGTTTATTGCTTTGATGAGGACGTTGCTGATATCATTGCATTGTCCTCGAATCAATCTGCGACAGGGTGGAATGATCAAGGTGAAACGATGATCTGGTGTGCTAGAATGTTGCTTATGGAGATGGTGAGCTAGTGCGATTGTCGATATGTTCCAGTGGTGATAAGTGGGTTTTGCATGATTGTCAATAAAAGACAATGTGGTGGCATTCGGTAAAATAGGTTGGACAATAAGAATATACATTATCTCCCGCACTTTTCCAATCGCACATTGTAATGTCAGTTGCTTCGCGTGTGCTTTTGATAACGATGGCTGGGTTGATGATAAGACTTGATGTGCAATCGCCTTTGTTGTTCCTATTCTCGTAGTTGCTGAATGTAAACACTGAAAGTGATTGGCAGGAGAATGGTGTTGTCAGAAAACTGGATGCATGAATCAAATAATACGAGGATGGGGTACTTGTCGCATCGCCATGATTATAGAGCTTTAGAAAATACATTGGAACTGACTGAGGAGTGCAGTAGATGCTATTAGACTTCGTCTTGTGGGTGTTGGGCAAAGGTGCTTTGTGCTTTCAGCTTGCTGATGGGCTTTGTGGTCGTGAACTGTATTATGCTTTGGTTGTTGGCTTAATGACTCCAAATGGCCCGCCTTGAAACGGACACTTGTGGAGAGCTTCGCCACCTTTTTGGTTCCTCCTTCACATTGCGACGCGTAGCTGATAAGTTTTGTCTTGAGCAGGCAAACCGACCATCTAGTTTTCCCCATTGTTAGCAAACGCGTTTTCTGATCACTTATCTTTTTTACGTACCACACATGCTATACGCAAATCTAAGAAATGTCATGCTATACGCAAATCTAAGAAATGTCTGCATTAAAGTTACCATTCATTGATTTCATATATAATAGAAGTGCCTTATGAAACTCAGGTTGATGATTCGAGTGCGGTGAGAGAGTATGAAGGAAATAACAGGGTGGCACATGCGAGTGCACAATTTCGTGTCACGTGATGTTTCACGGGTTGGAAGCTACATAGCAAAATCTCCAACATCTCTAATTGCATATCCTGAACTGTATTCTCCCTCCCTTTTCCACACTATATACACTCTTATCCTTATATACATTTCTCCACACTCCAAATATTGAAAACCCAGGAATACGTATACTAGTCAGGATTCCTATTAATAAAGCCGAAGTTACAAAGTCACAGTAGTATATCAGCATCACATTGGTACGCCAAAAGCATGGATGACCAATTCAAAGAATACCGACGGCGCAGCTTGCTTCTGCAGCTCTGTTGGAATCGTACTCGTTGATGGTATTTCCTCTATGGATTTTACTTCGAAATGACAATAGAATCAATAAATGTATGGAAAAGTTTATTCCTTTCAGTTGAGTTTGCGTGGTGATGGGGAACTTTTGATACAGAGTGATTGTACTGCATCATGTAAATGAAGCGTGTTTTGTGTGCATTATGATGATGAAAGTACATAGTAGGAAGTATACAACTTGAGTAGAAGGCTTCAACAAGAGCAGAATTAAGTGTATGGGATCTTTATTGATAAGCGTTAGGAATATAACTTTGGTACAAGTGAAGGAATGGTGTTGCATGAAAAAAGCATTCTTTTATTGCACCTGTTTGGTCAAGTGACGAGCATGCTGATTTGATTTTATATCAGGCACGTGTACGTAATAAGATTGTCTCATGGTTGAATGGATATCTTTGCCATTGAATAGCAGGGTCATCATAGTTCTGAATCTCATTCTTGTACATGGCTGCATGCATGTCCCGTGTAACAATAAGCATCGGATTCAATCTTGATTGGCTACCAGTTACTTGAGCTTCTTGCAGTAGCGCGAACTTGCACGCGACATTGTTGTTGGTTTTTCTTTGTTTCATGACATGCACAGAAGCGCCTCTCTCGTATACTCCAACACAACATGAATCAGCAAATGATAATACTATGAGCATTTCAGCTAGTAGCAACAATAGCAACAGCCACAGTAGAGTTGCTGTGGTGGCAAGTTCGCATAGGCAATACATCTTGCAGCAACAACGGCAACGAGGACTACAACCGCAGCGACGTAAAACCATTGTCAAAGTGATATTGGACGAGACTTTTCGACGTTCCTCAGTACCGATTGTTTCCAAGCTTCGACGTATACGTGACAAACAAACAGTAGCAGCAGCATCGCCTGCGCATCGTCATGGTCAAGCAGCATTACTCGCATTGGCTATAAGGCAGCATCCATTGAAATGCATACCTCGCTCCGATCTTATCAAAGCAGCATTGGATTTGGATACCAAGATTAGTCAGGAACAGAATACCCCTCGTTTATTTCAAGGCAAGGTAATAAGAAAACATGGTTAAAGGAGTCAAGGGGATCACGTGCATATCTCATGGTGTAGTACACTCCATCTCTAGACACCTGTCAACTCTGCATCTGCCATTCTATCTCATAATGTGGATCGTTATTTCGAAGCCATTCGTCCTCAAGATAGTCCATGTCTCTATTATCGATTGGCCATTGACCCAGCTTTATTCGAAAATGCATTCAAGGAATACAAAGCATGGGAGATGCAGTTGATCAAGAGAGACTGGCCTTCGTATTTTGGTGTGCGAGTCATTGCAAATGGTGAATACGATAATGAATTTGATCGATTCATGCTAGCACGTCGACAAGAATTGCACGTGAATCTCGATAATGTTCCTACTACATGGTCCGATTTACTATGTGTGGTGGATAATGGTTCTCGATTGGTAGCCAAGCGCAACATTCCTGTCAATATCCCTCTTGGTTTCTACTTTGGGGTTCCCATGTCCAAACATGAGTTTGCTGTGCTCAAAGAAGGTGTCGGTAATGCAGATCAATACTGTGTTCTCTATGGGCAAAAGACAATTCTTGATGCAACCAACGATGATGGTCAACCTTATCAGGAAAACGGCGTATCCCTATGTCCATTCCATATCATGCGAGAAACCAAGGATGTCCAATGCGTTAATGTATGCCTTCTCGAAGGAGTTATCAAGAATCAAGTCATTTGTTGGACTAGGCGTGGGATTCAACAAGGCGAGGAATTGATGCTGTTGGATAGAAAATAGTATTTGTCATGGAAATAATGAATATATACATGATTTGGTTCATTATGTGGATTGTTTATCGTGTGTGATGCAATATTGCGTTTGATGATTTTATCCTCTACATTACAAAGAATGCTTGGAACAGTGCGTAGCATCACACGCAGACAAAGTGAAAAGACGCTGGGACATGTGATCTCTTGGAATGACGGCTTTGTGCTCGCTCCAGCAATGACTTGGAATTGTGCAGACAAGCCCAGCTGCACATTTCGCCATTTCAATTGTGCAGACAAAACCCAGTTGCTGCACATTTCATCCTTGGAATTGTGCAGACAAATTTGGTTGCTGCACATTTCGGCCTTTCAATTGTGCAGACAAACTTGTGTGCTGCGCACATTCTTTTCTCTTTCAGTTGCTTATGCCCATCAAATAAAAGCTCTCCTTGTACCTTGGAGAACCCAAGTTATAATATACTATTGTGCTTGATACAAACATCTCCATCACATTTTCCAACCCTTTGATATGCTTGACTATAGCAAGCGCGACTTTATTATATTATGAATACATCTTTGGTCTTGAGCTCTACTCTTTTATCCTTGTTTAACATTATACTTTATTCATCATGAAGTAATGATGCTAATCTCCTTTGTATATTTGGTACTACATATGATTTGTTGGCTTTTGCGATATCGGAAGAAAGAAGTAAAGCGAGTTGAGTGAGATTGTTGTTCAAATCATGATTATGGAGGATAGCAATATCATCAGCATCGGCAAAAGATAGTACAATTTTATCCATTATCTCCCGTACTTTTCCAGTGGCACATTGTAATGTCAGTTGATTCATGTGTGCTTTTGACAACAATGGCTGGGTTGATGATAACACTTGATGTGCAATATGCGAAAACAACTTGGATGCAATTATGGATGCTTTGTCATGGGAATCGCCTTTATTGTTTCCATTCTCATAGTTGCTGAATGTAAACACTGAAAGTGGTTGGCAGGAAAATGGTGTCGATAAAAAACTGGATGCACGAATTAAATAATAAGAGGATGGGTGATGAAACTGAGAGCGTATTTGTCGCAACTGATTCGTCAAGTTGAATGGCTCCAGTTGCCTTGTTCTGATATTTGTGGAAAGCTTCACTGCCTTTTCCCAACTCTTCTGATCGATAAAGACTCGGATAACTTGGGATTTCAAATTGGCTGTACATGTTGTTGGTCCAACTTTTGGTTCCTCCTTCACATCGAGACGCATAGTTGATGTAACCAACGCATTCATAGTCTGGGTCCCAATTGCCAACTTTTCCCCATCAGAAGTATTCAGTACACAAGGCCACACGTTTTCATAATAAGATGAAGGTGAAGGTATAGATCCATCCCGATTCGACATTTCACGATGTATATCAATTGAACGCTGACGACAATATACCTCGACAGTGTTGACAAGTATTGCGTGTCCAGATTTCTCGCTAATTAAGATACACCCGGCAAGAACTTGCGCACAGGCATACTTGATCTGGGGACCATGCTCCCAATCCATATTCAGCATCTGACATATTCGATCATCAAGCTCAAAATACTGACGTTGCATCAAGATTGGTCGCAGGGGTGAGGAATATAATAAATGTGCCAACGGCGTTGTGGCAATTCCAGCATGATCGCTTTTGTGTATTTTTCTCTTTGGTGGCATAATCGGCTCGCAAATAAAACGCTTTCCAGCCATGCGCTTGATGTTTGAAGGATGTGTGATAGCATTAAATTCCGCCTTTTGTGTCGAATCATTATCTTCAATTAATGCAATCGGCTCAAGTTGCATTTTCGCAATTATCCATTCGTTCTTGCATTGCTCTTCATCGCTGGCTTCCATGGATTGGCATGTGTGAATCATCGCTTCGCTGAATAAATGACGACGTGTAGGATTGGAAGGAGGTGGCAAAGATTCGTCATATGATGGGCATCTTGGCAAAGGGATGTGTTCAATGTCGCATATCTCATCATCCACATTAGAGCTAGAAGGATCTGCATAAAACAAAAAGAATGAGTAATCAGCTTTATCTTATAAACTTTAAAAATACCTGCATCTTCTCGAAGTTTGGTACACGCCCCTTTTTTCCTTTCCAAATGCATCCTTATCCCTGACAGCGTTTTGAATGAATCCTTGCAATATGGACACTCCAGAATGCCATGTTTCCTTTCCAAGCTTATAGATATCCGTTCTTATCATATAAAAAGTGTCAGATTAAGAGCCATCCATTGTGTGCTGTGTCGTACCTTTGTTGCCTTGGAAACTGATGTCGTACTTGAGTTGGTGATAGTTGTTGACATGGTTACGGTATGACTTGTCTGATTCGAAGGTAGACTTGCAATCGTGTTCATTGCAGGTTAACATGGTGGGCGTTGATTCATCCATTGCGATATTCTTGTGTCGAAGCGAACCATGTCATGTCAAAGAAGCGCGTAGATACGCTTGCTTGCTGCACATTTCGGCATTTCAATTGTGCAGCACACCAGTTGTGCAGACAAGCTTGTGTGCTGCAAATGAATGGTAGTTGTATAATTACGAAGGAGCAGCGCTGGGTATTGTTAGAATTGTCCAAACGGATGTTATATCTTATGTCATCAGTTGATAACCATGCTGTCCTTGAGTACATATCGAAGGTTCCCTCGTTTATTAAAATCATTGTTACTACTACTACATCACAACGCAAACAACTCAACTGAAAGCAATAAACTCTTTCATAGTATTGTATTGATTCCGTCGTAGTGATTCAAAGTAAAATTCAGTTGATGTCACTTATAGCATCAACGAGTACGATGCCAACAGAGCTGCAGAAGCCAGCTATGCTGTCGGTGTTTTTCGATTTCGTCATCCGCGGATCATTATTTGAACTCTTGATGTGATGGAGTAAGCTGACATGTCACTTTGACAGGATCAATGGTTTTTGTCAATGTTTACTATCGCTATGCTCAATCGCCTTTTATTCATTCAGTTCCAAGTAGTAAGATAACATTCATTGCACGTGGTGATATGCAAGTGTTATAGTAACTCAGCAAACTGAGAAGAATAAGATGACTACATACTAGGATAAAAGGATTGCTGTTTTACATTCAATGGATGGCATGCACAACTGGTGACCTGTCATACAATATGAGGTGATGCAATGATGCGCACGTCAAATCCGAGAAAGAGCGATCCGCGGTGACACAACAGTTTCCGCGGCATGCTTTTGGTGTACCAATGTGGTGCCATTCTCTATTTTCGATTTGACAGTCAGCTTTACTCCTTCTCCACACTCTCATCGCACTCAAGTCACCAACATGAGTTTCAGTAAGGCACTTTTATTCTATATGAAATCAATGAATGGAAACTTTAATGCAGACATCTCTTAGATCTGCGTATAGCATGTGTGGTACGTAAAAAAGATAAGCGATCAGGAAACGCGTTTATTAACAACAATGGGGGAAAACTAGATGGTCGGCTTGCCTGCTCGAGGCAAAACCTACATTTCACAAAAAGGTAATTCAAAAGATATACAATATGCATGTTTTCTATATCACTCATTACTGCTCATAGTGTGTCGTTATTTGACGTGGCTGGGTATCAAGACCAAAGTATTCAATGTCGGTAACTATCGACGCCAGTTGCATGGTGCCAACCTACCCCACACGTTCTTTGATCCACACAATGCAGTCGGTGAACAACAACGTCGAGAAGCAGCAGCAGCAGCATTGGAAGATATGATGCGATGGTTTGACGAAGAACAAGGCATTGTGGCTATTTATGATGCGACCAACAGCACTTATCAACGTCGCAAATGGCTTCATGACGAATTAACTAGCAAAGATATCCTCGTGCTCTTTATTGAATCCATATGTCAAGACGAATCGCTCATTCTCGCCAATATTAAGGATGTCAAGTTATCATCACCGGATTATGTCAATATGGATCCTGATGCTGCAGCTGTGGATTTCCGTGCACGTATTGATCACTATCAAGACTCTTATCAAACCGTCACAGAACAAGATTATACATATATCAAGCTTATCAACGTCGGCAGCCAGGTCATCATCAACATGATTCAAGGTTATCTCGAGTCAAGGATTGTGTATTATTTGATGAACTTGCATATTGCTCCACGCAAAATCTACTTTAGTCGGGTAAGTCATGGTTTAGATCAGTATCGGTGTTGCATGACTAATAGCCTTTTCTTTGATGTGTAGCATGGTGAATCCATGTTCAATGTGAATGGCAAAATTGGCGGTGATTCGGAGCTTTCTCCGCGTGGAAAACAATATGCAGCACAGTTACCAGGTTTAATCCATGAGCATTTGGGTGATCAAAGTTTGACTGTTTGGACATCGACCATGAAACGTACCATTCAAACTGGCGAGCTTCTCAAATATCCTAAACTCCAATGGAAGGCTTTGGATGAATTGGATGCTGGTGTATGCGATGGAATGACTTATGAGGAGATTGAGGTAAGTAGAGGTTGAAACACGTGGTAAATGCTATCTTCATTGACATGCTGTATATAGGAAAAATATCCAGAAGATTATGCAAACCGTGATGAAGACAAATTCAACTACAGATACCGAGGAGGAGAGGTAAAGATGTATTTCCTTTTCATTTTAATTTCATTTCTAACATAACGATACACCTAGTCCTATAGAGACGTTGTGCTAAGATTGGAACCAGTTATCATGGCATTGGAACGACATGAGAATATTCTTATCATTGGTCATCAAGCAATCCTACGATGCATCTATGCATATTTCATGAACTACAACCATGAAGATCTGCCCTATATCAACATTCCACTACACACTGTGATTGAGCTGACACCAAAAGCATATGGATGTGAAGAAAAACGATTCAAGGGTAGGTTCAAGAAATAGGCAACAATGAGAAATATGTGACTGATCCATTATTGTTAGTTGATATTGATGCTGTGGACACTCATCGACCCAAACCTTCCAAGACGGCAGCAGCTCATCCATCTGCATCAACATCAACAGGTCATCAGAAGAAGCCAAGTTTCAAGGCAAATGCAACAGGAGATAATCTGTCAATCAAATTGCCTGTAGGCGCCAGTGGTGAAATCGTCAAGGATGCCATGAGCCCAATCCTTCCTATCAGCCCCAAGCTTTATCCACGTGGTGTTTCAATCAAAGATACCAACAAATCATCTTCAGCTACAACTACTTCAGCAACAACAAACAACAATAACGCTCCAGCAACTGATGGCGAGATGGCTGCCCTCGATCTCGGTGATGCTGCAATAGAACACAACAATCATTGAATAAATATAACTGGTTTACAAGTTTCAGAATATGAGATAGATGGCTGCTTTATTCATCTTATAGATACTTTCTCGATCATGTAGACTTGCTTTTACCCCTCTGCTTCTCTATCATCTTCACCACTAGTTGTGTAATCCCCCTTCATTACAATCCCGAAGGATCTCTCGTCTTTCCCAACTACAACTTGTTCCCTTGAGCAATAAAGAATATATATATATATTGTTTCCTATCATTCAACAACATGTTTCAAATGTTATAGAGTAAACTATTGTGGTGGTATCCAATGGATACACTTGCATGATCCAATATCAGGCACAATCACCATGGAGATCGCCCAAAATGAGAAACGTGTTTCCTGATTGGTTTAATGAGCGGGATAGTGAAAGGGCACAAAAAAATATGCGCTATGGAACGAGTAAGCTCATCTAACGGTCATCAGTCCCTCCACCCATAGCCATGCGTCCGTTCTCGCCGTTGTCACGGAAACCACTCTTGGCGATTGCGTTTATAGCTGTATTCGTCTTCCTGTACAATGTAGCGAGTCATCCACGAGTAACTCAAACCATGCAACCCACAGCCTACTACAACAAATATGACGAACGAGTATGCCTTCCTCAGCGATCACTTCAATTGTATCCACCTGCCAAGAAGGCCAATGCAGCATTTGTCATTCTTGTACGCAATAGGTAAGAAGAAAATAATAATCCAAGTGGGGTTGTGTTTGGGATATAAGATAACATGTTTATAGAGAACAACAAGATATTGCCGAAACGATCATGAACCTCGAGGACAAGTTCAACAAGAACTTTCATTATCCCTACGTATTTCTCAACAATGAACCATTTACTGAAGAATTCAAAGCAGCCATGAGAGTGGCATCTCCTTATGCTGACATGCAATTTGGATTGGTGCCTGTGGAACATTGGAGTTATCCAGCTCATGTCAATCAAACCTATGCACAAGAATGTCGTGAACGAATGGATCGGGAGAATGTCTTTTACGGCGGCATGGAGAGTTATCATCATATGTGTCGGTATCAATCTGGGTTTTTCTTCAAGCATCCTCTCTTGGATAGGTAATGGAACATAAAAAAAAATCATGTGGTGTTGCGGATCCGATTGACGCATCCCATAGCTACGATTGGTATTGGCGCGTCGAACCTGGTGTACGATTCTTCTGTGATATTACCTATGATCCTTTCTTGTTTATGGAAAAGCATGGCAAAAAGTATGGCTTTGTGGTGACATTACTCGAGTTGCGTGAAACCATTCCCACTTTATGGGACACTGTCAAGGAATATGCTCAATCACGACATATTGATTTGAATCGACCTGGAAGCCTATTTCCTTACTTTCGTGGAGCAGATGGTGACTACAACTTGTGCCATTTTTGGTCTAATTTCGAGATTGCATCACTTGATCTTTGGAGAAATCCCAGCTACCGAGACTTCTTTGACTATCTGGATCGGACAGGCAAATTCTTCTATGAGCGATGGGGGGATGCACCTGGTAAGAATTGAAACACACCATGCATGCACGGTGTTGGGATGAAAGAATGTCAAGGATCGGATGCTAAAGTCATGGCTATTAGTACACTCTCTTGGTGCTGGCTTGTTTTTGGATACAGATGAGATTCACTACTTTGAAGATTTGGGATATCAGCATGATCTTTATCGACATTGCCCATCCAAAGAAAGTGGATTAGCGTGTAAATGCGAGTGTCCCGAGGGAACGATTCCTGATAAGAGCATCGATCATGATAAGAACTGGGATACCTGCTTGCCACGTTGGAGAGAATGGGTCAAAACATCCAAACAACACCGCAAAACATCTTGGAACGTTTGGTCATAATCAAACCATATTGCATAATCTCCAATTTCCTCTCTTTCCCTTTTGTTTTCACTCTGTATAGTTTGCAATTTTCTGACGCATTCATATAAAGAATACCACAACACACTTTCGATACATTATAACGCACAGACAAAGTTGTACACATTACAGGGGAAATAGTAGGCAGGGGCAATAACAACAATATAAGGATGGGATATGGGCAAGTGTGGCGGTGGTGGAAAGGTACGATTCTAGAAGTGACTAACGGATTTGTGCAAGATCACTTGTGCAAGACCCTTTCATGCATAATATTGATAAACAAACCGAGGATCAACGCGTGGCTTTATTGTTGCTGTAATTTACGAGATGCATAAAACGATTGCATTTAATGAATGTATGTTTTTTGTGTATGTGTGTGTGTGTGTGTGTGTGCAGCACACAGACACCAATTTAACATATAGTTTACATTTTGACTACCTACCTATACACAATCTTCCCAAAGCTTAGTATTATGGCTGAGACGCGTTGAGAAATTTCGAGTTTTACAAGATGCATCATCATCTTTGAACCTTGTTGTTTTTCCTCGGATGATACAAATGGTGGAGATGAAAGCGGATATTGAACAATGAGCATCAATCGCATGCGGATATGTGCCAAGGAAGAAGCCAAGTCCGCCCTTTTTCTCATCCTGATCCGCAACACGAACAACCACGCGATGTTGTGAACATGGCGGAGAATATAGTAGATGAATGCATGACCTGGCTAGATGGCAACACAGGGCCAAAGATGTAACACACAAGGCGTTACTCCGCACATCAAGAAGCTTTGTGTGCCTGAATAATCATATCATGCAAACACAAGATGAAAAAGGCGGGGGAGTAAAATGTGTGCATTGTTGGGGGGAGTTGTGTGTATTTGTGTTGTCGCTTTATCGCGTAAACTCGAGGATGCAAATACCTGCAACCGCATTAGTACATGTTTAGATAAATTGTTATTAATGTTTGTATGTGCAAAGTGCGTTGTGTGTTTGTGCGGGCCATACACCATGCAGCATGTACGCACTCGTGATATTAAGGATTTCGGAGCCTGTCAGCATATATCTCGTCAACCCCTATGACCATAGTTCGGGTTAAACAACGCCAGCTAAAGAAAAAAACGACGATAGCCACTTATGGGACAGTAAGAAGATCAGGTGTACTGCTGTAGAATGCAAAAAGGTAGCGACACAATGGGGCTTTGGGAACAACACGCATCATGATAATGCAGCGGACATTGTGATGGTCCCCCAACCACACACTGCTTTGGATGAAAGTGTCATCATGAACCCTTCAAACCTTGTTCGAGCTCACGACAATAAATACAGCTGCTTCTTGCACCTTCTCCACAATCTTCATCCCACTTTTCTTATTTCTCTCAGACTTTCTACTACAAAGTTTAACACTATCTACGCAATGGCTTTCAAGAACAACAACATCAAGAACACCAAGAACGTTGCTGCTGGTGGTCATGGCAAATGCTGCAACTCGGATACCAAGTTGTGGAAAACTGTTCAAGCTGCTTTGAAATCCAACGATATGGAAGCTTGGGCTCAACTTGCTGGTGATGACCATCGTGTTCCTCAATTAACTCATGTTTTGTTGAAGAACCGTGTTGAGAATGATGTGCGTCGTATGTCACCTTCCCAACGCCATCAGTTGATCCAATTCAACAAGGAGATTCGCGCTGAATCGATGCGTCTTTTTGGTGTCTCGGTCAAGGATTTGAATGCAGTGCAAGTGGCATTGTTCCATGGCAATGAAGATCTTGCTTGTCAAGTGGTGCGTTTTGTTAGTGAGCAAGCAACAGCCAACGAATTGCGTTTGTTCCTTAACCACACATGGGGTTATCGCAACTCTTCTCTTCATCTTGCTGCCTTTTTTGGTATGCCTACTTTGGTCCAATTGTTGCTTGATCTCGGTGCCGACTCTATGGTGATTAATCGCAAGAATATGGCTCCTGCTGATTGTTGTGCTGGCAATGATGCTTGTTTGGCATTGTTGTGCCCTGATATGCCACAAGAGGATAATGACGACCTTGCCAAGGACGATAACGTGATGATTCCCACTGCTGTCATTACGAGTGCACCTGATGTTTCCAATGAAACACCCGCTATGTCTGAGGATGATAGTGATAACAGTGATGACGATGAGATGGTTGTTGACTCGGAAACCACTGTTATTACTACTGCCGACACGTTTAGCAAGGCCATGGTTGCCACTTCCAAGGACTCGTTTACTGAGCTTGAAGCATGGCAACCCATCAAGTCTAACCAGGTTGTTACCATTACTTGCCCTACTTTGTATGATACGCGCAAGTCCACTTTTATCGCTGACATGGCTCTTTCCAAGAAGGATATTGCTGAAGTTGTTTCCTGGTACTCTATGGAGAGTATCAAACCTGCCATGTGGCCTATCATGGATGATGGTGATGGTTGCAAGACTGCATTGCTTCAAGAGATGACTCTTTCCGATCGTGATATTGCTGAAGTTGTATCTTGGCATCAAGTCCATGATAACAACGCTGCTGCTATTACATGGCCTGTGATGGATGATGGTGATGGCTGCAAAACTGCTTTGCTTCAAGAGATGGCTCTCCCTGATGATGATATTGCGGAGATTGTATCATGGCATCAAGTTCAAGATAACAATGCTGCTGCTGTTACCTGGCCCGTCATGGACGATGATAACAATGAATACAAGACCGCTTTCTTTGCCGATAAGGAGTTACCCAGCAACGACTATATCAAATCACTTCAAGATGTCGTTTTTGTTCCTGACCTTGCCAAGCTATTTGCCTTGCCTGTTGATGGTAATGCTACTGCTGGTACTATGGCTATCACCACTGTCAAGAACCACGTGTCGACATCTTTGGAGCCATCTGGTGATCTCGAGCCGGTGTTGAATCTCGACTTGTTGTTTGGAGCCGAAGACCCGTGCTTATCTGCACCATCATGCAAACAATCAGGTAAAGTAATTCACATCTGCATATGCATCTTTAACCTTGCTCACTCATACTTTTCTTATTACAGATGGTCTATTGCATGATACTTTGGCTCCTATCTCCACTTGTTCGCCATCTCCTTTGGCTGTTGCTATGGGTAAGTAATAACGTTTGTGCCATCACAACGATCCTTTTGACTCATTCAATATTCTTTGCTACATAGACCATGTCAAGGTTCCTGAGACTAAGAGCGATGATATGTTGATTCTCGACTGTCAAGAATCAGGTGATACATCTCCCACGGTGGTTCATTCTGGCAAGGTTGAGTACCACATGGCGTCTTTGAATGATCAAATGAGTAAGAGTTTCATGTTATTTTTCTTTATCATTACACGCTAACATTTATCCGCGTTTAATAGGAACACCAACTGATCATCTCACCATTTGCGACAATGACCCTGGTTTGCAAACACCGATCGCTTCTAAAGACACGATCCAAGCCCAACATACCGAGCATGTTATCAATCCTGGAATCACTAGTACTGCAATCATTGAGTACGACAACTCGCTTGGCGCGCTGTGTGGTGGGACAACATTTGCCAAAGGCTCAGCTATCAGTGATCTGGTGACAACCACTACTGCAATTGGTGAAGATGGTGCCACTCAGTACGCCGATCCTGGTGAACACGTGAGTTGTGTACCATCCATCGACTCCAAGGACACCCTTGAATTATTCAGCGACCATCATCAAGGTGATATCAAAGATGTGGGTGATACTGCATCCAAGATCAGTACCAAGATGCAGACAAGAGCACTTGTGAAACAAGACAACGTCAACATTCCCAAGGATCCTGATGCAATTGATCACGTTGCATTATGCGATGCAGTGAATCATTCTGGTATGTTGAATAGCATGAACGCCTGATATGAATGATGTTTTACTTATATCATATTGTGTAGAAGGATCGCATGACACTTTGACTACCGCTGTTGCAAACGATTCGAGTGATACCACTGATTGGCCAACTCAAGATGGTTTGAACCATGGAACAAGAAACAAGTTGCCTAAGGTCGACAAGGATCCTGATGCATCTTATCAGCATGCAACACCATCACCATCACCATCACCCATTGGTAGAAATGCAAGTTCATCCAGCATGACTATGAGTGATGGTGAATGTTGTTCAGCCATCCATGTCGCCTGTTCCAAGATTGCTTCGCAGCATCATCACCAGCCAACAAGATGGCAGGATAGCTCAACCTTATATACCCATCAACCTACTGACATGCAATCCAGTTATACCACCTTCTATGGTGAGCATCCTACTGGTGATGATGACGATGGTGGCAGTATCCATAGGCGACATAACAAGGATTCCTTGACTGGATTCATGTGGTACAATAGCGACACCAATCCTCATGCTGTGCTACATGGGCGTATCTTTTCTTCAAGTGACACGTGGCCATCATCGATTCATCATGATGATGACAATCATTATCTCAAGCATCCTGGAGCAAGTTCGAAACCGATTGTGAATCCGATACATCCAGCTTGGGTCTCGAAACCGGATTTAGTAAACAGTATCAGAAATGATTGTTTAGCTCCAGATGATGGTTCTTGGTACACGTATCATGGCGCTAGTCCACCAGGCACCAAAGAAAGATCACTTGTTCCTCTATGTGATTCTTGGGAATCACTGCAACCATTACTTGATCCAGGATCCGATACATCACTCAAGAATCGCTATGATAGTGGCGGTGGTGGCCAAGGGTCACAATATTGGATGCATGGTGAGTCATTTTTATACATGTATATCATTTTTACATTCTCTAACAATTATATCCACAGATCCATATCTGATGTTAAGTGTCGCAACGGTTCTATCTGAGCAATTGGTCCAAGTCGTCAATCAGCTGGGGATATTTTATTCTTCTGGTAGGTTCATTATATCTTTTACAAGTGGATGCAATTGGATGACTTATGCAATGTACTTTATTATAGCCGTTCAATGTGATATGATTGATTCTTTTCCGATGAGTGTGGTGCGGGGACAAGCTGTTGCTGTCTCTTAAACAAGAAAGGTTCCATTGAAGTGTTGAAGCGGTGTATGTGCTATAAAGCACACGCACTACAACCCCACCCAATTCCTTTCTTTTCGGTGACGTGTGCCACCCCCCGAACCCGCTCGTTCATTCGATCATTCCATCCTATTATCCAGAACGGCGTCCTTGCTATATATCAGCCACGTCCTTGACCGACGACCCAGTCCTTACCTCGCCTTATTGACGACTTTGGACCAACAACATCCGGTGTCCTTTATTTGCTCAACAATCCCATCACCATTGCTCTTTTCGTGTGTGATTTTTTACGACTTTTACGCTCTATGTCTCTTTTTTGCCGTGGTCTTTACCATCCACGACCACGCCTATGATATCTTTCTCTTATATTAGGCTTTGTGATTATGACTTTCTATGCGACCAAGCACTTGGCTTGGCTCAACAACAACCTCTGGAACTGTAGAATAAGGTTTTGATTCTTTATTCATTATTCCTCTTATGAAAATAAAGACATTATGTGAATTTTTTTATTGACAATGAAAAAGTGTTTCTTTGTGAATGAAATGAATGCAATCGGTAACTACAAGAAAAAGTGGGTATGCATACGACTTTGTTCATGGACTGGCATTTCATTCAATTTGTACATGTTGAGCTCTTGCTTAATGTATTGCGCCATGGCAGGTGTAAGTCGCGTGCACACTGCATCTGGATCGGATCCACGGTCATATTCATATCGCGAGAATGTTTCTTTCACTGACACCACACGTGCAAAACGGACCACACTTGTATCAGATGCTGCCAATGGCATGGGTGAGGATTGTTGCTGTTGTGAACAAGAAGATAACAACATGTCCGATGTAGCTCGAGGAATAGCTCCTTTGGAAGGTGATGGAGATGACATGGATGGCATGGGCTGCATCATACGTTGATGGGGATATTGTTGTTGTGGATTATGCCGGTGATGATGATGACGATGATGATGATTATGATGATGATGATTATGCTGCCAATGTTGTGTACGATGCCTGTTGTGTCGTAATGATCGATCCTGGTTGCTTACAAGTCGTTGTTGTACTGTATCCCCTATAATCAAAAGTCAGCTCTTGATGCATAAATCAACCTCTCATGTATCATTTACCTTTATTGGATGAATGAATCTGCTGCTGCTGTTGTTGTTGTTGTTCTGGATATGACCATGTAGCTACTGATGTAAGAGATGTTGTTCGTGAAACACGGTTGGTGGTAGTTGAAGTAGTAGTAGTAGTAGTAGTAGTAGTAGTAGTAGTAGTAGCGGTTGTTGTCTTTTTTGACTTGTTAAACTTGCTTCGTATTCTTTTCGCAAGTGAAGTGCTTTTGGTGGGTGCCGGCCCAGTAGGAGATGATTTTGTGGTTATGGTGCTACAAGTGCTCTTACGACTGGTATTCTTATCGGAAAAAGATGGACCCATGGGTTCATTGTTGTTTGTTGTAGTAGATGAACGACGACCACGTAGTTTCTGAAAAGCAAGCTTGAGACGTGAAGTTGAAGAAGATGGTACAGGTGAACAAGAATCATTGGTTTCTCCATTGCTGCTATTGCTGCTACTACCAGTGCTTGCAGAAAAGAGTGGATCTGAACTGACAGAAGAAGATGAACATGTAGAAGTTGAAGAAAGCATGGAAGAAATGGGTTGTTGTTGTTGCTGATAATGATGATATGATAAAGATGGCAATGATCCACTACGCATAACCATGTTGCGTTGTGCCAAGGAGGATCTCGAGTGAAAGGAGGAGGATGAGGAACCACCCATTGGTACAGGGGAACGCGGGGTAGTTGTTGGTGGCGGTACCGGTAATGGTGATAAAGAAGGTCTACTAGCAATAGCTGTGTCATTTTCCACTGTTCTTGTGAGCAGTGTATCCTTGTTCATTCCTTCATTATCTTTGTGTCTCATTGTTGTTGTTGTTGTTGTTGCTGATACTGGAACAGGTGTAGATTGAATCCTGCTTCTAATTTGTGATAACTTGGATGACTTTGTCTTTTCCAAAGTAGTAATGGGTGGTGGTGATATACAGGTTGGATCAAGATAGCTTTTGGTGATAGCTTCATCATCCAGCAGTGCCTCGTATCTGCCGACAACAGTTGCTGCATTATCTTTGATAGGTGGTGTTTCGCTCCCACTTTCAGTAGTTACTTCATCTTCGTCATCATCTTCATCATCATCCTCTGCTGATACCCATGAAGCTTGAAGTGGCTGGTTATAGATAGTTTTGCAATGGTATAACGACTGTGGAGCTTGATACTTCAGGGGGCAAGAAGAATGGGTCGGAGCATTCCTGTATTGGATGCCAACGTGTAGGTTGCCACTGTTGTTGTTGCTATTATTACCATTATGCTTGTTTGTTAATCCAGTTGCTGTTGCTGTTGCTGCGAGTGACATGGATGAATAAGTATTATATATGTATAATGAGCTTGGATTAAAAGAAGTGTATAGAAAAAAGAATGGAGAGGAATGAATAAAAGAGTTGGTAAAAACGGCAAAAGGAGGAAAGAAAAGAAAGGATCCGGAAATGTACCAGAAAGAAAAAAGGAGCCACTCTGGTCCCTTTTTGAGGAATTGCGCGCGCAACAGGGGCAATCGTGCATCTTTCAACATTGATATGCAAAGCATGATTTTATCGTATGCGTTTATTCTTTTATGGATCGAATGATGATTGATTATTGGTTCCACTCACAACTTTCTACAAGGACTTTAACAATGGCTTCTAATCCTACACGGTCTTGATCATTGAATCCTTCAGTCTTTTCACAATCAATGTCTAGTACACCAATAATCTTCTACAAATATGTAATTTGCGTTAGGATAGTTGTATTGTGATCACATATCCCGTGTTCTTGACATGTTCATTCCAGACATCCTCTCTCTCTTCTCTTTTTTTTAACTCGTGTGTTTCTTTTTTTTTTTACTTACGCCATTCAATAACATAGGAACGACAATCTCAGAGTTGGATGCAGAGTCACATGCAATGTGTCCTGGAAATTGATGAACGTCTTTGATAACTTGTGTTTGTTGTGTAGCTGCTGCAGCACCACATACACCCTTTCCAAATGGGATCTCTGTACATGCCAGCTATTCATATATATCTTGTCAATAACATGCCGTCCCTCTATTCCATCATAAGCTCCTCACCTTGCCCTGGAAAGGACCAAGAATAAGCTTCTCGGCATTGGTTGGATCCACCAAATAAAAACCTGCCCAGTTTATCGGCTTGCTTTGAAAGTGCTCCAGCGATCGCAGCTCATGGTAAATGACTGCCGAAGCATTGGCGAGATTGGTAACCTAATATCAAAGAAAAAAGTTTGAGCACCCGTGCATTTGTAATCATGAGAAATCAGCCTACCCAATTGCGTTGTCCTTCTACAATGGCCTTGATTTGCTCCAACAAGTCGTTATAAAACTGGTCTCTTGGTTGAAGTGGGTTACTGTTAGGTTGAATGTCAAACATGAATGAAAAGTGCGGAAGAAAAGAAGCTGGAAAGCGATGACACCATTGACATGGTGGATGGCGGGAAAGCTGGGAAATTAAGCCGATCATCCCGCACAGATGTTTGTTCATGCAATCTTACACGCAAGCAATGCTACCCAGAAACAAATAAACCTTTTCCATACCCCTTTGGTTGATAGCTTTATCAACAAACACTTGGTTTGTACATGATTCAATGCATTGGAGTGAGTATTGTTGAAGAAGAGAGTGTATCAGTAACCATGGCAACAAGGACGTGCTTCATTCGGCTGATACGTATACAACGATGGTGACCTTTTGAACATGTACTGTGGACATTCATTTCATTCAGTGATACAATGTTTACAAAAAAAATACAATGACAATCATCATGATCACTTTCTTATATCCGTTTGATTTTTTATGTCAAAGATAAAGTCAGTAGCATAGGTGATTCGAGTGAAATGAATGATGAGCTTTATGGAACATAAAAGATGTCAATGATTACATGGATACGCCAACATGTCAAATCTCCCTTGTCACGCGATTGGGCACTCATTCATGCATAGAAGAATTTTAGAGCTTGGTAGGAGTCTATTCCGCCATTATCCTCTTTCTCTTCATTCACCGTTCACCCCTCTTTTTTTTACATATCATTACATATATTATATTACATGGAGCAACCACAGCAACCACAACAGCAACCACCACCACCACAACAACAACAACAGCAACAACAACAACCATCATCACAAAAAGATACCACTGTACAAAAGGAACCGGGCACTGGCCCAGGTCGACGGAAAACGGTGCGTAAGGGCATGTTTGCCAAAGACTGTACGTTGACCATGACTAGGATCCAACCCATCCCCACTTATCAATGACACTATAGTAAAGCTCTTAATGTATGGTTTTGGTGACGTGGCGAATCCAGCGTCTGATTCCATCTCTGTCATGGACGATCTAGTCATCATGTATATTTCAGAAATGGTAAGCTATCGAAGCAAGTGCGTGATAGAATAAGGCATTTATAATGTATGACTAGTGTCAGGAAGCGTCACGCGTTGCTGAACATCGTGGCAAGGTGCGTGTTGAAGATTTCAAGTATATTCTACGCAAAGACAAGAAGAAGCTTGGACGTGTAGAAGAACTATTATATATGAGTGAAGATATTCGACGAGCCAAGCAATTGTTCGATGAGAAAGAAGTAGATCCAACACAAGATGAAAACATGGGATAAGACTTGTCATTATTGTATACACAGAAAACATTTTTTTACTCGAATGAAATATCAAATTCTGTACCAAGTGACAATCTAGGTAATATGGGGATATGATCTACAGATGAGGAACAAGAGGAGGAGGAGGAGGAAGAGGGGAGCGAGCTTTGAGCAAGATGTCTTTCAGGAATGGGAGGAAGTGGATCCAATACTTCATCATCACTATCTTCAACATAGAGTTTGGTCATCCTCCGAGTGGTTGTATCAATGGATGGTTGCTTCTTGCTGGTTTCTTGTGGTAAAGGTGGTAATTCGAGATATACATATGGATTGGTCTTTTCAGAAGATGCTGCAGATGCTGATGATGATGATGATGGTGGTGGTGGTAAAGGATGCTGACTAGGTGGTGGTGGTGGTGCTGGAGGCAAAATGATAGATGCGTTTGTATTGGATAATGCATTGGCTGCTTCTTTTGCTTTGATAATGGCTGATTCTGGTAATGGTGGTACGGGTGGTAATGGTGATTTGGGTGGTGGTGGTTGTGAAGGAAGTCGTTGTTGAGTACAAGCAATGCGTCTTAAGATTTCACCATCCTTATCAAGAACGGAAGAATCACGTGCTCCAATGGCAGTAGATAATGGAATAGCATGGGAACTTGCTTTGCTCTTGCGTAGAGCGAGACTGGTGCGTGGTGAGAGTAATGTGGATGATGCAATAGTGGCGAGTGGTGATAAATCGCAACTTGGAACAAATGATTCTTCTACCAGTGACATTTTGTATGCTTCTTGGGGTCGTAATTCTGTTTCTGCTGGTAAACCAGGTGCTGTGGCATATACAATGGAAGGTGGTCGTGATCGAAGATGCTCATCAATGGGCGAATCATCAGCTGAAGAAGATGAATTAATACTATGTGGGCGTCGACTGGATTGTGAAGTGCTGTCAGATCCAATAGATGACACTGCATCATCTTGCGATAACATGGGTGCTGTGTCGAACATGGTAGAAATCTTGGATGGTGGTGGTGGTATGGATGCATTCGCTGTACGTTGCTTTGATTGTCGTTGAGCTTGTTGTAATCGTGCTTTGCTCATCATCAGATTTCTGTCCACAGTAGCCATGTTGTTATGTTGTTGCTGCTTTCCATGTCTCTTGAGTCCATTGGCCAAATCAACATCTATGGATGGCATTTGCATACCACCTTTACGTCTTTGTGCAATAGGTGTTGTTGTTCGTGGTCTTTCAAGTGGAAATCTCAAGTGATTGTCGTCATTGTGTTCATCATCATCATCATCATCATCATGTAAAATGCTGCAAAGTTCGTTGGCTGATGCAAACTTTCGAATGGATCTACCAATGCTATCTTTTCCATTCATAGAATTGTTGCTGTTGCTATGCTGCTGATTGTAATAATCGTCATCGTCATCTGCTGTCGAGTGCTGAAGTAAATTGATGCTCGAAGATGTCACTGGTAAACGTGGTTCACCCAATAAACTCCTGCAATGGATATCTGGTTGCAAACTCTCGGCATCATACACTGGATTGACTTCGCGTACACGAGCAGGCTTTTCAACAACGACTGAAATACAGGAATCATGTAAACGAGCTTGATCCATTTCAAAGTGATATTGTGGCATACGTGAACCAGCAAGTTGAAATAAGAATGCATTGGTGTTGATATTGTCCTTGGTGGAAGGTACTGAAGCAACAACAATAGGAATACGAGCTTTGATATCTTCAAATTGATGCTCAAATTGAAATGTGATCTCAAGTTCATGATAAATGCTGACAAGAGGTGCATGTAATGTTGGTGTGAGAAGTGGTTGTAATTCATGACGTAAAACAAGTGGATGTTTCCATGTCGATTTCTCTTGAGCTTGAGTGACAGTGTGTAATAAAGCTGGAACTGTGCGTTTGACATAGCGTCGATGGGGTCTTCCATTGGAACCAGGAATGATACGATTACGAGTACCACTACTAGCACTTGAACTATGCAATTCAATTTGACGAATCTGTGTACGAATAGTGCGCACAGGCTTTTGTGAAGCAAAGCATAAATATTTGACAGCGACAGGAATGACTCCTTGTTCACGACAAACAATTTGTGGTGCATCGATTGCATAATGAAACTTGGCTGGGATCGTATCTTCAAGGATTTGTGTCTCCACCAAAGGTGCCATTTCCTTGCAACGTAACAAGTGTCGTCGTAATTCGATTGGATGTGATGCTGTGATACTCTTTTTCTGTAATCCAATAGCAACTGATACTTCAACACGATATTCGATAGATGCACGTTTTAAAGCGATTGAAGCTGGATAAATGTTGGGTATCTCGAGTAGAAAAGGTACCACATGTTCCCCTGCTGGTAATGTCGTCTTGCCACCAAACAAAGCTTGCTTCAGTTTAGGTAACAGCGGTGTCTGCAATGCTATTCCGCTAGCATTTGTACTGACAGTGCCTTTAAACTTGACGCTCATGCCACGTATCTTGACGGGTCGTCCCAATGTAAACACCACTTGACCACGTAGTGCAATACTGCCATCCATTCTCTCTTCCCCTATTCCTCCATCCTCGGTTCTCTTCGTTTTTTGCACTTGGCCAATAAACTCCAGTACAGTGTCTGCTGGTATAATGTCAATGGTTTTGAAGCCGACATCTTTCATGGCGAAATGAGAGGAATGGGGTGTGTTGTTGTTGTTGAGAAATGAAGAGAAAGAAAAAAAGAAAGGAATAAAAATATATCGGGTTTCAAGGAGAAAGAGGCGGTACACTCGAGATCAAAATGTATACTGTTGAGTTATATTATTACGGGTAATAACAGGAAGAAGGGGGAATACACACACAAACACACACACCTTGTTCATTGTTCCTGTCATACATTTGCTATACCCATCCTCGTGTTCATGTTTAAACGTGTGACCTAATCTACTTGTGTCGATCCCCGATGTTTGCTACAATGCTATACCAACAAGTTTTCTTTACATGTTTCCCACAGTAACCATGAATTAGGTCGTTACGCCCCTATTTTTGGGTCACATCCGAGAATACACAATCAATCCATTTTGCCATCATGATCCATTTGCCACAAAATATTTCTTTGACTTATACTCTCATTCATTCTCTTGATCCATCAACATCGTACTACGATGCACATTCTCCAATGTAATCAGTAAATGCACAACTCCTTCATCCTCCCCACCCCCCGCTTCTTGACTTTGGCTCCGATTATTCCGAATTGACATATAACATATCCACTGGATATCATATTTCTATCGGAATTGAATATATGGCAACAAAGGGGACATGGATTGCTTTGAGAAACAATAAATGACAGTGACCATGATCCAATGCTCGTTCTCAGGGGAAGAAAAAAAAAAGCTCGAAATGAACAGTTGCCAATTCGGTGGTTGATCATGTTGGCTTTGCTTTGTGATCACGCCATCCCAAGAATGGCAGCTTGACATGCACATGTTTGGAAGCTTTTTTTTACTGTGCTGCTGCTACAAGACATGAACGTTGTACAAGAGCATGTTTGTCCTACAACAACGTGTTTGCTTATTTCTATGATTCAGGAACACCTGTGTGTGTCTCAACATTGAGAGTGCTTCATTCCCCACCACACTCAGCAATTAGAACCAACAGCGGATCATCAAATGTTTCTGATGAGTAAATGGTGTATGCTATCAAAATGAATGTCAGGGGTTGTCAGTGAAGAAGCATTATCATTGCTCTGCTGCAGCATTTACATTTTTATACCTTGTTCCTCGGCTTGTTCCCATGGATAGATAGCATGCTATCAGATCTGTGCTTTTGCTCTGCATCATCATCTTTATCATTACTATATCATGTATCAAGCCGTACCGCGTTAGTATATCACTTTGGATGATCTTCACCATTTGTCAATTCTTTAATCCAGTGTCACCAGTCTGCATATGGCATACGCCAATATAAGCTATTTCTCGCATAATAGCGTCCATGGCAATGTATTCTAATGCAGTAGCACATGCCAGTACTACATCATCAGCATTGTCTACTACTAACGATTTCAATCTTATCGTCATCTCGTCGAGCATACAGTGTAGTGATTGCGCAACATGCCGTTGAATCGTCATATATTATCTTTGGAAACAGGGCTTGGTTACCATCACTGGAATCCAAAACGGTCGCCATCATTGCATGCTCCCGTACGCTTAAAATGTCGAGGATTGATATTTTAGGTTGCTGCGTCGCCCACATTAGGTTAGTACCATTGGATGGTCACGGTTCGGCTACCTTTACATCCGCGCATCTTGGTTACCTATATCCAAATGAAATGCTCAAGATCATCATTGCAATTATAGCTCATACCAATTTGCCGTCGAGTCAATTACTAGGTCTTGGGTAGAGCTATATATCCCGGTTAGAGTGACAAAGATTCAATATACCGTTATACTACACATCATGCAATGGTCTACATTATTACAAATGTCATACAATTCTCGGTCCACCATTGGCTCCCTTTTTAATTAACAGGTGCATTTGATACTGTAAAACACAAAGTGCACGATGGCAAATGTATTCCCGATCTTGGCTGCTGCATGAATTTAGTACTTGTGGTAGAAAGTGATTCTTGTGAAACATTCGTTTCTGCATCTCCATGGCAACGTTGATAGCTGCTCATGTAAACCAACGCTTGATCATGTACAGATTATTGGGTCACATCAACTCTGTCAAAACATTGCTACCAGCACAACGCAGTTGAGCTGCCTAATTGAAGTTGCTTATTGCTCAATAGCAACTTCTGCATATCCTTTACTATGAATTCTCTTTACAGCTCATTCACAGTATGCATTCGAGATTTGCTCACGGAAAGAAAGGGAGAAACCAGGTCATACAATAATGATATTGCATCGCTCACTCACTAATACATAAACCATTTACACCAAGCTAGCTTGGATGCAATCGAGTTGATTAAAAGTTATGTAAAACATAGGCAAAGCTACAATGGATGATGATCCCTCTTATTTCTGTTTATATAACAACTTTGAAACGGGTAGGATCTAGGTACACAAAAAGGGATGTCATGCTGTATGCAACTCGAAGCATGTACTTTTTATCCAATGTGACGCTGATTTGGTGACATGGAATGTGTCATTTTATTCGAGAAAGATCAATTTGTGAATGACAGGATGAGTTGCTTAGTACAATATTGAATATGATGTAATCAAAAAAGCTTGATATGCTGCAGATCCCCTAGCTGTCAATAAGTTAATTCTGAAGATCACTAATACAAAGACTATCATGAAACTAAAGTTATCAATGCTTTCAAACTGTTTATGTATCATTTTTATCTATTCAAAGATATAATATATAAAAAGGGTGCCAAGTTCATGTATCCAAGAGCACCTGATATATAATAGGTCGTCGTCGGCATTTGACTTGGCAACAAGCAAAGTAAGCTGGCAGCAGCAATCTTACTCCGCCCTTTCTTTTACTACTGCTGACCCGTTGGAAACCATGGCAAGTGTGAGATGACCCTCCTGCAACGCGACAAAGCATGAGCACTAACCCAGCAACACAGGAAGATGATCAATACGATTGTGCATTGGACTTGATGCGCCGTTTACCGCCGCAAAATGTCGAGGACAATTTGAACAAGTTGTTGGACCTTGTCGACCCTGATTTAGAGGATAAGATATTGTCTGCTATCGACAAACCACTCAATGTGAAACGCTGCCCCAAGACTGGCAAGGACTATCTCTTGTGTGATTATAATCGGGATGGTGATTCATATAGGTAACCAAGGCTATCAAAAGAGAATAAGCTTTTACTGACATAGATGTTTTTGCATATAGATCGCCTTGGAGTAACGAATACTATCCCGAGATACCAGATACCGTGCAGCCACCCCCTTTTACCCCTTCACCAGCATTGCGAAAGCTAGAGATTGCTGCCAATGAAGCCTTTGATACCTATCGCGACATGTATTATGAAGGCGGTATCTCATCTGTGTACACCTTTGAATATGACGATGGATTTGCTGTGGTGGTACTCATCAAGAAAGGTATAAAAGTACACGTGACAAGGGATGATCAATCATTGAACACAAGTTTATTACTATGTATAGTGGGTAGTGGTGGAAGACGTATGAACGGTGCTTGGGATTCGATTCACGTCTTTGAAGTGCATGAACGTGGTCGTAATGCCAACTACAAGTTGACGTCCACAGTGATGCTGTACATGATTACTAAGGGTCAAGAATTGGGTGATATGAACTTGAGTGGTAGTATGACTCGTCAGGTATGTCGATATTTCTTTGACATAGATATGCACATGGCTCACATGGATTGAATAGGTGGAACAAGATCATGCTGTTGATGATCCTTCAGCGCATGTTGCCAATATCGGTCGAATGGTTGAGGATATTGAACTCAAGATGCGTAATTCACTTCAAGAAGTTTACTTTGGCAAGACGCAAGATATTGTCAACGATCTTAGAAGCTTGGGATCCTTGGAAGAAAGCCGGAAACAAGCCGAGATCCAAAAGGAACTTGCTGGTAGATTGATGGAAAGAACTGCACGTTAAGCACATTTGAATAAAGCATGATGAGTTGAAAGTCAGAGTAGTCGAGTTACTTTATTGCTGTAATTGTGTCGCCTCTTCTTCACACACACACTCCACCACCTCCACCACTATGCGAAATACCCTCGTGGTCTTGTCAAGTTTATTACTCGCTCTATCCACAATCATTGCTGCACAAGGCAGTGTCACTGTACGCACTCACTCCATCTCGATCCCTTATATCGGTACGTTTAAAGATGTGCTGCTCATGGGTCAATGCTCGCTAATGTTGCATTTGTAGACGATGAACTTCAAAACCGCTGGTTTGACTTTGGTGGTGATACAGTTATCAATACCAATCGACATATCCGCTTAACGAGCAAAAGTCTTCAAGCACAACAAGGCTATCTGTGGTCGCGTCTGGTAATACTGGAGCCCTTGACACAACGCGTTCTACTTCTCACATGACATTTATATGTTGACAACAGCCTTTGACATCAAACAACTTTGAAATCGAATTCGAGTTCCATATTGGTGGACAATCAGGTCATCTTTATGGTGATGGTCTTGCTAGTAAGTTGTGGATCAAATCATGGAACAACACGTGATACCAATTTATGCAATCATCATCTAGTGTGGTTAACAAAACAACGTTCGAGAGCGGGTCCTGTCTTTGGTTCAGTGGATAATTTCGAAGGCCTTGGCATATTTTTTGATACCTACGATAACGAAAGAGCCCATGTAAGTTTATGCAACCAAACGAAAAGATATGCATCGTAACATGGCAACAATGAATTAGCGACATACATTTCCATACATTTCATCCATGCTCGGTGATGGCATGAAATCTTATGATAATGACAAGGATGGAAGGACTACAGAATTGGCTGGTTGCGAGGTATGCTGTCATGTTTTGTGTGTGATCTTTATCCCATTTGCTCATTCAATGTCCTCTATTAGGCCAACTTTCGCTCAAAGCCATTCCCGACAAAAGGACGCTTGACTTACTACAAAAACAACTACCTGCAATTTGATCTCATTTGGCAAGAAGAAGGCCAGTGGGATGAATGTTTCAAGGTTGGTATTGAAGGTGTGGGGCATTAACAACTATTCATGCGATATAACTCTCTTTATCAGGTGCAAGATGTCCAGTTACCTGAAAACATCTATCTTGGCTTTTCTGCACATACTGGTGAATTAACAGGTATATCAAGACCGATACATACGCAGTAAATCTTTATTATTAACAAATCGATCATTGGGTTATAGATGATCATGATATCATCTCTGTGTCTACTAGGACTTTATCACCCAAAGCGAGAGAACATGTTACGGTAAGCATGGACGGATGATATGTTATAAGCACAGAATACTGAATCACCTATTTAATAGAAACCAGCAAGTGAAAAGCAAAAGCAGAGTGGTGGTGGATTTTTCACGTTCCTACTCAAGATGCTGGCAGCAGGTCTCTTAGTTGGTGTTTTATTTGTTGTATATCGAATGTATGATAGTAATAGCCGTATGAAGCGATTCTAAGACAATCATAATGAAAAACAAAGAATGTGTCTTTATTCAATGTACTGCATAATGGGATGAACAATGTATATTGTGATTCAGATTCCGAAAGGGGGAAGAGGAAGGATGAGTAGGCAAGCAAATGCATAGTGACCAATCGCCCTGGACCCGTATACATCGACCTCTTTCTACAAAGGTATGCATCCATCCTTTTACTTTACAGCTATTCATGTTGAAATATCACGAACGCTCATGACGAATTATATCAACTTTATATCACCCATCATTGACCGATTTGGATGGATGGATGTACCTTTTTTCTATGATGGATATGCTTCTTTAGGCCAACATGGTTGCATTGAATCTGCCCGCTGACGTTTTGGCCAGCGCCGATGGCTCTCGTAAGCTCTTCAACAAGTGGTCGTATGAGGATGTCGAGGTCAAGGACATTTCTCTCCAAGACTACGTTCAAGTTCGCCAACACGTTTATTTGCCCCACACTGCTGGTCGTTTTGCTGTCAAGCGTTTCCGCAAGGCTCAGGTAACCAACCCACCACGTGAATCGATCATGGATACAGGAATCATTAATATGGGATGGATGATAGTGCCCTATTGTCGAACGCTTGACCAACTCGCTCATGATGCACGGTCGCAACAATGGCAAAAAGTTGATGGCTGCTCGTATTGTTCAACACGCTTTCGAGATTATCAACCTCTTGACCGATCAAAACCCCATCCAAGTTATGGTCGATGCTATTATCAACACCGGTCCTCGTGAAGATTCTACTCGTATTGGCTCTGCTGGTACTGTTCGTCGTCAAGCTGTTGATGTTTCTCCTATTCGTCGTGTCAACCAAGCTATTGCTCTCTTGACCACTGGTGTAAGTATAAATGCACATCATGTGATGGGATGATGGATATTGATATTGGGTATTAGACTCGTGAAGCTGCTTTCCGTAACGTCAAGACTATTTCGGAATGCCTTGCTGATGAGCTTATCAACGCTGCCAAGGGTTCCTCCAACTCTTATGCCATCAAGAAGAAGGATGAACTCGAACGTGTTGCCAAGTGTAAGTAAATGGAGCAGGAATAATGATGGTGATGATGGAGTAACTCATACTGGTCATCAATTTATAGCCAACCGTTAAGGTGGGATCGATATGGACATGGACTGCTACGATTATGGGTGCTTTCTCATTGCAGGCGTGTCTTTTGTAAAAAGAATAAATGTATTCATTGGATATTAAGCATCAATCATGATGTGTTGATCATATATGAAAGGCAATACATGATATATCAGTGATTTCATCAATCATTATGCCAAGCGACCCGTTCATGCAGATACCTTAGACATTAATCTAGTAATGAACAATACATTAAACATGAAGGATGATGGATGTTATCTTTTAATTGAATTGCCAATCTTGGGATTATCAAAGAAGCTGTAATACACCTATGTTTTGTATCAGAGAAAAGAGTATGTTTACGAATCATGCATGTGTTGCAATTTAAGATTGGAGCATTTTTAACATGTTTGTGTTTGCGTGGTATGGATAGTGTAGAAGATGCAGCTTTGGAGGTATACTTTAATACATGATCTAGACCAACAGCCTTGTAGGAGGAGATGAAAGCCATAAGCGAATCAATGTTATGTTTTACGAGAAAAGTTGGATCATGGAAATCTCACATCATTATTAGCAACCAACAGCCAAATTTGTCAGTAAGCAATTTGGTGGATTACAGTAGATATTGATTTAATGAGATCGATAGATACATTTTCATTGGAACAATACACATTATAATTATCATAAAACTTGTATGGGATGAAAGATGGGATGATGGTTGCTATGGAATATGAATGGTTTCTAGGGAACGGTTGTCAGAGATGCTCGTCACAACGCTCACAAGAGTCAAAAATTTGCACTGGTTGAACCCCCTCTCTCTTCCTCACAACAATGGAGAACTCTGAAGGCCAACGTGTTGACTTGTACATTCCTCGCAAGTGGTTAGTCTCTTTGTTTCTCTTTCGCCATTACGAATTATCGAATTGACATGCTTAAACCATTCATGTTAGCTCTGCCACCAACCGTCTCATTACCGCCAAGGACCACGCTTCTGTTCAGCTTAACGTTGCCGATGTCAATGCTGAAGGTCGTTTGACCGGTTCTTTCGCCACCTACGCTCTTAGCGGTTACGTTCGTCGCAACGCTGAAGCTGACGATAGTATCAACCGTCTTGCTACCGAGGATGGCTGTAAGTATTGATAAAAAAAAAGAAGCTTATTATAACCGACAGGATACTTATCGATTGTTTTTCTCGATCTTAGATCTCAAGAACGTGTTCTCCTACCAACAGTAAAAGAAAAGACACGCCTTGAAATAAAACAAATGACAAGCTCGATAGCTTGATCGTTCTCCAGAACACTCTTACATCTCATTGTGAGGATTATTGTAAACGCGTTATTTCCCCCTTTGTCGTATCATCATTAATGACAATGGCAACATATTCTCACGTGACATGAGCCTTTGTATGAATTACACAAAAATGGATTTACCATTGTGATCATTTAAGCCCAATGTGTCATTTGATAATGGAATCAGTATATGGATGAAAGTAAAGCCCCCTGGATCCATTCATTGTTTATGCAATTGGTGTGTCTTTGTTATATTAAAGCGTTGTCATTGTGAAACTTGTGTGATTAAGTGAACCCTTTATATCATCTCTCACGTGCAAACACAATAAAGTCAATCGTTCATTGTTATGTAACAGACAAGGTCTCTCAAAAGAGGATGAATCAAATTGGCCAAGTGTCAACAATGCAACATTTTAAGCACGTGTGCTCGTTTCTTTTTCCTTTTCTTCATCTTTCCCGCACCTGAAATTCGTTCCTCGCGCTGCTACCGTGTCACCCACTTGGCAGTATGTTCACGGACAACTCTCGGCTGTCGACATTAGTTGATCGTGATCCGAGTGTGCCGCATTCAACTTCACCATTAGCGACAGGCTCAAGATTGGGTGCAAATACAGGACTTGTCATACAACCGGCACAAATCGCAACTACACCTTCGATACCGGTGCTGAACGTAAAGAATAGACGAGGTATTTTGAACACGTGACTCAACATAGCGAATTGATAATTGACGTGTTTGTATGATCCTATTACAGATGAAACGAATGAACACAGTGATCAAAATGGATATCTTGATGCTGGGTGGTCGAATTTGCATCATGAATACATCTCTTGTGTTCTCCGAGGTGATCGCAATTTACCAGTGAACATACAATCCGCATATGAGGTATGTCGATATATTGGATCATATCTTCTTTATTCTCATTTCTACCAAAGCTTTGCGTCAACATGTGCTACAATGGGGATGCGAAATTTCTTTATGAACGCATATACAATGAGCTTCAAGATCATTACGAAAAATTGGGATCATTGCTATTAAGGTAAAAACGATGCCTACACTCACTCCTTGCCCAAAGTACTAATACTTTGCTATAGCATGGCAGGGGTAAATGATGACTTTTTGGGTTATCTCTCTACAATGTGGAACGAAAACAATGAAAAGTTGGTATGTGCGTATGGTGAAAGAAGGAAATGGGATGATAAGCTCACACTTTAAATTAGGACAAGATCCGTGCTGTGTTTATTGAACTTGAACGACGATATATCATCAAGCAAACCCCTTATCAATCAATACGGCAAGTCACGTGGCAAGGATGATACAACGCAGTATCCTGATCTGATCCATTTATTATAGTGAGCTTGGGATCCATCTGTTTCATGTCAATATCATCGATCATGATCTGGTCAAGAAACGGCTAGTACTGAATGTACTCTTTCTCATTCAACAATCCAGGTAGATGACCTTATCACATGCATAATTCATTATACTTATATCAACAAAGAAACAATTGCAACATTCCAGACAATCAGATCGACGCAGCTATCAAAATGATGCAAGAAATGAACATTTACAGAAGCAACTTTGAGCCATGCCTGATTCACGATACCGAACGCTTCTATGAAAACGAATCCAGGCGTATTTTTTCAAGGCTCAGTGTTCCTGAATATATCCAGTACACTACTCGACGACGATCACTTGAAGAGAATCAACAGCCAGCAATCCCTTTAACAACGCGAATGACTACGAGTGCTATTGTTATTGACAAGTTCATACGATTACGCCTGAGTGATATCCTTGCAAAAGGTACAAGATAGCATTACCAACATTATGCATAACGTGTTAATGCAATTTGATAGGATACTATACGATGCTCGACTCCAACGATCTATCTTCATTGAAGATGCTGTATACAACTATCACTGAACAACAAAAACAGCTATTGCGAAATGAATTGGTGGTGTATATCAAGGTAAAGTCATCAGATATAGTATAAGTCATGTATATTTATTATTGGTTGTGCACGTAGACAAGGTTCAAACGCAAAGTGGATGAATACAAGAATGAAATGAAAAATGTCAGTTTCATATACAAGTTCAAAAGCAAGCTGGAGCATATTATTACCAATGCTTTCGATAAAGATGTCATGCTCACCCAAGCGGTTGCCGATACATTTGAGGATCTCGTCCAAGGTCGTGAACCTGCCATAGCCATTGCCGTTGCCAAATTCATTGATAAAAAGATGAGATCAAACAAGCTGTTTCAGGTAATAATAATCAGCTCAGCTTATCACAATGACAAGGAAACTGACAGCGCTACATCATAGAATGCAAACAACGATACCAATCTCCCTGATGCATTTGACGGTGCACTCACCATCTTTCGGTCACTTGCAAGTAAGATTTATGATATGCATTATATATCCATGTATTAAATGATGTGCTCTTTTTTTCCTTAGACAAGGATGTATTTGCGGGCGTTTATCAGTGCCTGTTGGGAAATCGATTGTTATCCGAAGCAAGTAGTACGCGGGCAGAAGTCTCGATGGTGGTCAAGCTCCAGTCAAGTAAGTGAAATACTCATCATTGTGTGTTTGCATGGTGATTGAACTTGCATGTTTTATAGTTTGTGGAAATGATTATATGACTCAGTTTACAAAGATGATCACGGATATCGATGAATGGTCAGAGAGCGATGCTAGTTTTAATGTAAGAAAGTAACTGAACTTTGTAAAGAGATTAGCTAATGACATTGTTGATATAGGCCCAAGTGAAAATCAACACACGGTTCGAGTTCCAAGTGCGTACGGTGTCACATGAAGCATGGTCGTTTGCTGGTACTCACGAGCTACATCTTCCTGATCAAGTAGGTTTATCTGCATTCACACAGCAAACAGGGTGTTCTCATTATCTATATTGATTTTTAGCTGCAACCCTATCTGGCACAATATGAAGCAGCATTCCGTGCCCACTATAAATCTCGCAAGGTACAATGGTCCCATTCTTTGAGTATTATATTTATGGAAGCAAATTTACGCCCTGGGACTACTCCATTGATGGTCAATGCCTTGCAAGCATCCGTTCTTCTGTTGTTTAACCGTGATAATGAGACATGGGAATTTGACGAAATTGCTCAAGAAACCAATATTGGTAAGCTGCACTTTGTTTATATGGCATCCAATAATGCTCACACGCCTTCAACTGTGACAGGTCGTGAAGAACTTAAAGATGTCCTGCGTACAATGACTTGCTGCCCTGGTGCATTGCTGCTAAAGGACTCTCCCGATCCCGAATATATCTTGGAACAAGATACTTTTACTTGCAACTTGAATTTCTACTTTGATTTGCCTATCGATCTTTACAGCACTACCTCCATTGAAGAAACAACTGAGATTGATTTTCAAAAGAAGCAACGACCCCGTTTAGGTGACGATAGGAAGTACAAGGTAAGTTAGTTGCTATGAATGGTACTTTGGGTACTGATCATGCAAGGATATGACTAGATTGATGCCACGATTGTGAGACTGATGAAGGAGAAACGGGTGCTTAAGCATCCCGAGTTGTACGAGAGCACAAGCGCTCAACTACCCTTTGGAATTCAAGTAAGAAAACAAGTTTGCATTATGTTCAGTAGGATACTCAATGATACTGCTCTCTACGATTAGGCAAAAGAGTTTAAGGAATCGGTGGAGTCGTTGATTAGCAGGCAAGTGTCATGAAAAACGATGTCAAATTGACTTGGGGTGTTAATGATCATCATGTTTTATAGGAGCCTGATGAAGCGACAAAAGCAAAGAGGAAGCACATATGTGTATTTGCCTTGATCCAGCATTGTAAATAATAAATTGTATATACAGAATTTGATATAAAGCTTTCCACGCTTATCTTATAATCAAGGATATTCGGCGTATTAGAGCTGGGTGATCTGAGAAAGTGCATTGATTCTAGATGGGAAACTATGTGTTGCATAAATCAAGGATATCGATCATTCATACCCAACATCCGGCATTATTTTCTTCATGTAACGCTCCATGAATACAAAGCTATCAGTAACTTTATTGTTTAATGTTGTCAGTAGAGGAGACAATCTATTCATATGCGTGGTAGGGAAGGGAAAGAGTCATGGCGGGATAACTTGATCTGATCATGGCCCCGGGCCGAGCGTGAGCGGTATTCATTAGTGATCCTTTTACCGGTCAAGCACAGAACACTTTCTTGTCAACCAACCAACACCCTTTCTCTTTCTTTTTGGAATCATGTCAGCACGAAACTTCTTGTCCACTGGTCGCAAAATTGTCGCCATTGGTCGCAACTTTAGGCAAGTGTTGTCGACATGAGTGTCTTGAATGAGCTACAGGACATTGACAATATCGTTGACGACGCGCAGTGAACACGCCAAGGAACTAGGCAACGCTGTTCCCAAGGCACCCTTTTTCTTTCTCAAGCCTACTTCATCGTATCTTGCCAACGGTGGCACTGTGGAAATTCCCACGGGATGCGAGGTGCACCATGAAGGTTCGTTATACAAGACTTGGATTGATAAATCGTACTAACACACTACCATAGTGGAATTGGCTGTTGTAATTGGCAAGGATGGACGAGACTATCAACCTTCTCAAGCAATGGATCATGTGGCAGGTATATGCAAAATGGATTATTTGTGTTTGGGAATGTTGGGGTAAGAATGTTGCATGAAATAACAAGCTTATCTCCAGGTTACGCTCTTGCAATTGATATGACCGCGAGAAATCTCCAGGTACCCAAAGGGTTACTCAACTATCACAGCTGACACAACTTGTTTTACTCATCATGGCATGGATCGAATAGACTGACGCAAAGAAGAAAGGTCTTCCGTGGAGTGCATCCAAGGGCTTTGACACATTTACTCCCATCAGGTAAATATACAAGATCAATAACGTGGATGGTTCTTGTTTTATTGACTCGAAATAGTGATTTCATCCCTAAGGAAAGCATCCCTGACCCTCATAATGTGGATCTTTGGCTCAAGGTAGATATCACTGTGGGAGAAAGCATTCTGATGTGTATATTTGCTCACTTTGCTCACACTCTAGGTCAATGATACTTTGCGTCAAAATGGCAATACCAAGGATATGATTTTCAAGTGAGTGACAATTCAGAGAATATGAATCTGAAGTACATCATTAACAATAGCATATAGCATTCCCTCATTATTGTCCTATGTATCCTCCATCATGAAACTCGAAGTCGGTGATGTTCTATTGACGGGTACACCTCAAGGTGTTGGTCCACTTGAAGCTGGCGATGTCATTACTGCTGGATTGAAACCTTCAGGCGCATCGAATGATTTGATGAATGTTAAATTCAATGTTGATGCTCGCAATGGAATTTTTAAAGTTTAATGATGTATTCATGCGATAATAGCGTTCAATAAATAGCTCCGATATTGTTTCTCTTTCATTCTTCTCTTTCTTCTTTACCCACGACTTGTTTCCACATGGCTGTAAGCCAAAACCATTTTTCATCTTTTTGGATAGATTTACTCAATCCATTTGCATCAATAGGAGCACCATCCAAAACTATCTGCACTACACACGCGTATGTTCAAGGCCAAAGCTGAACGTAAACTAAGGTAAAACGCATTTGACACAATGGCGTTGTTGCATACACGACTCACTATCCATGCACGCATGTACTTTAGCTTTGAGCGTATAGGAAAGGAGATTGGACGCGACGAAGTTTATGTTGCTGCAGTCTTTTATGGGCAGGTGAGCTCTCTACTATTTTCTCACTCGGCAATATACTACATATGCTCATGATAATACCACAGGCCAAGCCTACTACTGAAGAACTCGAAAAACTATCGGCTGTTCTCAATCTTCCAGCTTCTCATTTGAAGGATGATCTTGGTGCACACTACTATCCTGATCGTGGAGGGTAAGTTCCTCTTATAGATTATCACAAATCATCATGAACTCGGTTAACACATACTCTATTCCCGTTTGTAGACTCATGGCCGTACCACCCACAGACCCAGTGCTTTATCGTCTTTACGAAATGATTCAAGTGTATGGCTATCCAATCAAGGCCGTCATCCATGAAAAGGTATGGATGATTTCTTTTTCACTAGACTAGCATAAAATACTCACTTGAACCAGTTTGGCGATGGAATCATGTCTGCCATTAATTTTAGTGCAAAGGTCGACAAGGCAAGTAACGCACACACGTGACGAAATGCAGCAGACTTATTTTTGCTTTATCAGGTCGAAGATCCCAATGGCGATCGCGTCAAGCTCACACTTGAAGGAAAGTTTCTGCCATATACAAAATGGTAGCTCAAGCCGTTGTATGACTCTTATGTTGAATAAAACATGATATGTACATGGAACTTGAACCATGTAAGACGTTTGTGCTTAATAAAACATGATATGTTTATATATTTATATATACTATAGTACATGCGAAATTGGAAAAAAGGGGTGGAAATATACAGGTATAATAAATACTTAATGGTTGCTGGGTGGATGAGTGGGAGGTGGGAATGTAATTGTGGGTGCATCGGTGCTCGTTGAATCTGACTGAGATGATTGATGATTATGATCACAATCGTATTTGCATATGGGACACACGCTTGCTTTCTTGGTGAGCCAAACATCTAATAATGACAAGATGTAATGAGTTTACCATCAATCACGGATAATGTTGATTAACTTACCAATGCAGCCAACACAAAACCCATGGTGACAGGGTAACACACGTATCATATCATGAAGACTAAGCTCTTCAAGGCAAATGGCACATACGGTATTCTTGGTCTCTTGCTCATTGCGATATTCTTGCACAGGACAAAGCTCATCCAATTTTGCAAGTGACATCTTGTGGTAACCCTCGGTGAGCGCGATATTGTTGTTGCCTATAGCTTGCTCATCATCCAAAGATCCGTTATTTCGTGAACCGTATCCATTGCGTGATGTCCTGCACCAACGAAAAAAGAATAATGCCACCACAAGAGCACCACCTGCAGCCAGCAGATATGCAATGTAGGCATGATCTCCAGTAAATACATCCCAATAGTTGTTATCCGTATTTCCGCTGCCGCCTGCATTGTTATCATCTTGGTCAAGTGAAAAGGTGGATTCTGAGAAGAACATGGCAAGTTGAACATATTGCTGGGTAGATTTGCCACTGGAACTGAGAGTATAATTGCGTATCATTTCTTTAAGGGTGTTGCCATACACGTTGGGTACAAAGACGATAGCAAGAAATATTCCATTCGAGTGACTTGCAATGTCATTGTCGCTCATATTGTTGATATTACGTGTTGTTGGTAAGGATGCATCCCAAGTGGGGTAGGAGCTATTATCGGTACTTTCGGTGATCAATTCCACAGAAGGCCAAGTTGCATTGTCGAACAAAATAATGGCTCCGACGTTGAGGTGATACTGGTTTGACAATGCTTGAATCTGGTTCACTTTATCTGACCAAAGCGTACATCTTCCCCCTCGCTGTATCAGGGCAATCGATGGTTGTGACATCATGGATGGACTTGTAGATGTGTTGCCATTCAATATTTGCACATTCTCTATACTGGTTCCTGGACAACCATCTCCAAAGTCTAATAAAAGTCGCTATAATATCCTTATTAATCTCTCAATGTTAACTTGAACTTGCGAATTTCATTGTTTACCTCGTTATGACCATAGAGATCATCATATATAAACACTGTTTGAAAGTCTTGACTGTATTTTTTGACCGAGGTATCCGAGAGATAGGTTGCTGACTCGTTCGAATTACCAAGCTCATACTGCACAACCACTTGCCTATAATCAATAATGTACTCTGTTAAGCTCAACAGTTATGCTTATACTCCTCATTCTCAACAAACCATATAAAGGGATTGTCACGATTGACTTGTGAAGCGACATTGGGGAGTAGTAGTAGCCATAGGACTAAAAGAGCAATGACAGCCCGGAAAGATCGATTCATCGAGTCATTCAGCTGAAGCTCGGTGGGAAGACGAACAAAAAAAAAGTCACTGAAACAAAGGATACCGTTAATGGAGGTACAGTCGAATCTAAAGAAAGCTTCCAGACTTTGTCTCACCAGCCGGTATCCAAGATTACCCGTGCACCTAAAGTGCCACGTGATTATGTCAAGTGCTGGGTCATTGTCCAATAACCGAAAAATTACCATTTCATTGGTATTATCTCATCTCACTGAGAGATAATGAAAACTAATGCCAAGAGAAAGTTTTCTACCATATTCTACATTATTGTTTTCGATACCAGGGTAATCCTGTGATCCACTCTCCCTTGCTTGTAACATAACAAGAACTTAGAATAAATGACTTGATTGATTCAATTGCTCTTTAAGCATAAAACATAACTCAGTGTAGATATTGGTCAGACAAAATGATTGTTTACTCATACTATTCACATCTCATCCATTATTGCTACTATTATCTAGTCTACTTCAACTCGACAACTTCCTCGGGAGACGCGTGTTGTTATATTCCAGATCAGTTATTGTCATAAGGTTAAAGCACATACATTTCAGTGCATTCAATACTGTAACGAATGCTGATAAACAAGTGCTGATTTAACTCATCATACTCAAAAAATGATTATGCGCTTAACGTCATCATACGCAATAACATCATGATACTCATCACAACTCCCCTCCAACATGAAACATTCCACACAAGACCCATTAAATGTCACCACTGTATTAGCTTTATAAGAACAATATCTTTGATGTGGTCAGTAATGGTTGCATGGTCCGGAGCTTGGAATGATGTAGCAGCTATTTTGTGAACATTGACTATCACAGAGCCAAAACCAGTAGGCTGTTTCACGCTGTTCTTTGTTCTTAAAATGTCTTCCACAACGCCAATGGACAAGAAAAGACGCTGGGCCACTGACAATGCCGAAACATCCACGCCCAATGTCTCACGCCCACCATTAAAGAAACGATTCACAGCCAACGGCACCATTGGCGTTAGCAATGCACCTCCACCATCCTCGACAGCAGTTGCTAGCACTTCTTCACAACCTTCCTCCAGCGATCCTTCTACAACCACTAATCGGCCAACGGACGAAGAACTCAATGTACTTTAAACAACGTGCATGCGATTCATCAGTGTCTTATTTTATCTCTAGCTAGAGTACCATACCCTATCAAGGGACGGTTTACTGAAGCAAATGAGGAAAGCCAAGGTACGATTCGGCTGAATGAAGTTGATCGGTTATTGAGCCATACGATTCTATCACGTGTAGGATGAATATCTAGCTGTGGAACAAGCTGTTGCATCCATGGAAACGCAAGGAGATGACTTTGCAGCTAGACGCAGCATGATTCGATTCGAATGGACCATGGTATGTGGGTGGATTGCTATGTACAACATGGATTCGTGATCTTATTATGTATCCACATAGATCTTCAATCAATTATCTCTTATTGGGAAGGCATTGGGAGTGGCACATGTATCAGAGATGGGTAAGTGTATGGTGATGGTGAGGATGACATGTTTTCTAAGTGTATGTATAGAATTGCCAAAGGGGATTGACGATGTTCGATCACTGAATGAGAGCCTACAGAACGCCCAGTTAGCCACGCGATCAACAGCAAAGGATATTGTGGATCTGGCACAACGATGGATGAGCAGAAATGATCGTGTACATGAAGAGTATAATCAAAAAACTGGTAAGATCTGGGTTCATACAATGTTATGGATATGCGGAATAATATCTGGCACTAGATCACTCGGAAATGCAGCACGTGTTGATGGATTGGATTCGCCACGAAGTACAAGATTTAATGTCATCCTACGAGAAAACCCAAACGCTTGTTAAAGAAATGGATCAGCAACACAACACTATTGTCAACCTTGCGGAATCTGCTACTCAAGATATTCACGATGCTGAGAAACAACTTGAAAGGGCACAGAATGCATTGGATGAATCTATGGAGAAATTGGTGCAAATTGAGAAACGGCATGATCGATCAGAGAGTGCTGCTGTAGCTGCGTTTCTGAATGCTCATCCTGGTGCCAAAGCTACTTTACAGCGTGACACTCCTTCCAGTAACTCTCCAGCTGCAACAACCCAAGAGAATGAATCAAACAATACAACTGTAAGCATGGTATATCATGATATCTTTTTACCATCCAGCAGCTGATACAATATATATTAGATGCAGGAATCGGATGAGCAAACAGCCAAAGAGTATCAGCTGATTGTGGATGCACGTAGCAGAGAATTGGATGATATGCAACGAGAACGACAACAACTCATTGAACAAACTGAACGACTACGTGGCAAATTCCTTGTGTTGACGGACGAGCAATTGTTGGCAACTGAATACTTTAAAGTATTGCAACTCTCTTTGGAACATTACAAGTCACGTTCACACTACTTGGATGAAATCAAATCACAGCTACAATTTGACTTGGAGGAAGTTTCTTCGGAACGTCGAAAGGTTGCGGATGAAATCAAAGCAGAAAAGGTGTCTCAGGGAATGGCAATGGAAGGAGAAATGCGTCGTTTGGAAAATGATTTGGCGCGTATTCGCAAACAAAGAGATGATTTTCAACATATGGTGGATGCTCAGAGAAGCAAGAAAAACAAGGAGAAAGAGTTACATGATGCCATCGTAGCGGAGGTTGAGAAGGAAGCAGTAAGTGTCATGCAAAAGGCAATTCTTGTTGTTTGTTAACGAACTCAATCTTTTAGAAGCGCATGATGGATTTGGAACGTCAATTATCAGAATTACGATCATCCACCCAATCATCAATCGATATCAAAGATGGGCTCTTTACGGATCTTGGTTCATCATACAAGGATATTTATGCAAAGATATCGCAAGTATCAATAGGTGTTTCCGTAAAAAATCATCTTTTTAATCTAGTTATCAATAGTGACGCAAGGGCAATACTAGGATTTCTTGCTGAAAAGGATGAGAAACAGCTTGTCGCTGAACAAGAGACCTTGCAGAATTACCAGGACCAGTTCTCAGCATGGAAGAATGCCGTTGAGAGTCGACAAGATATAAGCACCCTTGTGACTAAGATTGATGACAAGAGTAATGAGCATGAAAAGACAAACTTGATGATACAATTCTATGCCGATGTATGTATACAAATACAGTATTGGAACATAATACTCACCACGACATTTATTTGTTATAGAATGAAGCCCAACTGATGACACAAATCGACCGTGCTGGTGCTATCTTTGCAAAGTTGGAAGAGCAAAACTCCAAGTCCGTGTTTGGGCTCACACAAAAGAAGGAACAACGATCCAAGCTCCAGGCCGAGGTACGTGTGTGCAGTGAAAACAATGAATAATAATAACACAATGCTTATCCTATAGAAAGCTAAATTTGCACATACATTTGGTTCTCTTAAAGCAGCCAAGGACAAGCAAATGAGTAATGTTGCAGCATTACGTCGGACAAGTGAACAGCAACTAGACCATATTCGACAGTTGGAGGATCGTGAAAGGAGCCTTGATTCACAAGTGGTAAGTATGCGATTCGGAATCAAGGGGCAAGGAGGTGTAACATGATTATTGATATTGAATTTACTAGACTGAAAAGGAAGATCAAGTGCGAAAGACTGTACAAACAATGGAGGAACATCGTATGAGCGTGGAGGATTTGCAACAACAATGTAGTGAAATTCGGATATCTCTAGAACACAATGACACATTACTACATGAGGTATGATTTCATAGAACAAGGTATTGAAAACATCGTGCTGATATGTATATTTTCCCCTAGCTCCAAAAGATGGTCAAAGACAAGACCCGGGTTTTAGACGAGGAGAAACAGCTCCGTAAACGAGTGGATGAAGAATTCGAAAAGATGCAGCGTAAATGGAATGCGATATCACAAAGCGACAGTGGTGTACAAGATCAGCTGGCGGAAGAATGCGAAAATTTGAGAGTAAGTAGATTAAAAGAATACATTGTGAGCACTGATAGTAACATGTCTGTTCTTAGGGAATGCTTAAATGCAGTGCTTGTCGTACTCGATTCCGGAAAAAAATCATCACCCGTTGTATGCATACATTTTGTCAAGATTGTATTGACAAGAGACTTGAGACTCGTCAGCGACGGTGTCCAACGTGCGGTGAATCATTTGGTAGTGGTGATGTGCGTCCTTTTATCTTGTAGTATATTAGAATCAATTAATAACCGGTTTATGACTCGTGTGTTTATTCATGTTGCTGTTTTCTACTGGAGGGTATAGAGGAGCTGTTATAGGGGATTAAGGAAGAATCCAATCACTGTGGTGCATTGTGGTGTGGTGTGGTTAAGGCATTACCCTACGTTGTTGATGCATTCATTGGAAGGAGAAAATTATCTATTCAGGAGCAGGAAGCATGAGCTGATTACTAGGAGAGAACTCAAAACTTTCAGGGAAAGCGGGATGGTGGATGATGTGAAAAGGGGTATGCAAAAGGAGCCGTTACATAGGCCTTGATGTATAAAAGACCACCGCAAATGATCATTCATTCATTACCATCATTTTCAGAAAAAAGCACCATGCGTTTCGATTGTATTGCCATTTATGCCCTCTTCAGTACTGCGTTTCTCAGCACATCCATTGCAGTTCAACCACATCTCACTTTTAGCAAGCGAGTCTTGGACTCCCCAGATTTGTCGGTTAAAAAGGTTGCTGGCCAATTGATCCCTGTGATAAACTCTCAAGGCCAAGCAGGAGCATCGCTGCTTTATCAAGTTTCCAAAATCATTGATGAAGATACAACGTTCGAGAATTCACAAAAACCAGCACCACCAAAGCCTGCAACTCCTCCCATGACAGATGTAGCATCTCCCAAGGAGGATACAGCAACTCCCAAAAAGGGTACAGCACCTCCCGAGAAGGACAATAAGAAGAGTGACAAAAAAGGCGACGATGAGACCACATAAACCTTTTGATCCCCATTCGTATTATTATGTTTCCTTATTAGCTTGAGTATCTACCATATTGAATGATAATAAATGATTGAATGAAGCAACAGCAGATGCATAAAGACTTGGCTCACTGATTTTTCCTTTCATGTGCGATGAGCAACACAAGCATTGATGCATATGATGGTCATTCATTCTCTTTCTTTCTATGATATTCAAACAAACGATATCAACCACTGATGGTACTTCTGTACCTTTCTACATTTCTTTCATGTAATACTGCAAGCAGCAAGATCTTTCAACTGGTGACATGATCGAAATGTAATTTATGCAAGGTATAATCAACACCTAATTGACGCATTAACGGAACCTTGTGTGTCTGTGGCAGTAGGCATATCATAACAGCAACCAGTACTGAGATTTGAGTGGCATTACCGATTACTACCGTAAGGCACTTTGAGGGTGCGAATCAAAAGACATGGATGTCATGATGACATCTGGGTCCATACACTTATGCAGGGCTTACACACTTATTTCGGAACAAACACTGAAACCCTGTAATCTTTAAAAGAAATCTCCCTCGGCTATCAAAAACGGATCTTCTTTTACTTCTCTCTCTCTCTTTTTACTCCCTACGTTTTATTACTTTAACAATGTCATCTGCAGTTTCACAATTTCTTACTGATCCTTGGTCAACACTCAAAGTCTTGGCACCATCAGTAGCTGTCGAGATTATCCTCCACAAGCAAGTATGGCAAAAGGCATCCTTGCGTGATTTGACACTGTGTCTCGCATTGGTCAATGCATATTGGCTGGGAACCACGCTCAATGTCAGCTTTCTCGAAACACCACTTCTTTGTCAAGTTCCCAGCCTTGATGAGCGACAACGAGCAGATATTACACGACATCGTTTTGGTTGGATCAACAAAGCTGAAGTGAGTGATCAAGAATTGTTTTATTGTTTGCTTATTAACTGGGGAAATTATGGGTAGCTCGTAATAGGTGTTGTTAGTTTGGATCTCTATTGCGAGTGGCGTAAGCGAATTATGGATCACAATGGCTTTGTAGATCTTTGCTTGTCCAAGGCAGTGATTGCACCTGTATTGATCACCTTTGCACAATCCGCATATCTGCTACCCAAGGCTTCTGAATGCTGCCGTGATCAACAAATAGCTGGTGTACGTGATTCTTCCAAGCAAAAGTGTAATATCCACCGTGCTTATGTTGGATTCGAAGCTGCCAAACTTGTTGGTGTCGCTGTAGCTGGTTTGCGATTTGGAAAAATGCTCACTGTTTAATCGCATTTTTAAGACAATAAACTCGAGTGATTTATCATTGCAAATGATCAGGGAATATCTTGTGGGTCATTAGCTGCATGAATATCAATCGCATCGTCATACTGATTTCATAATTCATGGTTCATGTACGATATGCTAAACCAGGTCGAGATCGCTAACGCGTTACAGCAAGCGCTTTAAGTTACTTTCACTCGTTCAACAAAGCAGCAAGTTGACGACAATCTTGTAAACTCGGCATACACATGCACTATACAATAACGGGAGCAGTGTTTATATAAAAAGGAATTACAAAACAATACGTCATAAATGTGATGATATTTCTGAATGGATTTTGGTGGTCATACATGTGATGGAAATCTCTTGAGCGGCATTGTCACTGTCTGTGTTGAGTGAGTTTTGATTATGAAAGCAGAACGAGAATGTGGAACGTGCTTGGTGCTTTTAATCAGAAAACAACAAGAAGAAAAGATATGGTGAAGATGCCCACTAACCGGGGTAATAGAGCAAGAGTAGAATATGATGGAGAACAGACAAAAAGACGAGAAATGGATTGACATTAAATATGAGAAGAAAACAAGATTGTGGTGTGTATATGTGGAAACACAAGAAAAATCGATAACAAGAGAATACATTGACACTATTGATAGCTGTCTTTATTACCAATGCCTCTCGATATACTATATATATTATATTGCGAGGGGTTAAAATGTAAGGAATATTGTCTTTATGCAATATGTACATGCATGTCAGCATACCACATTATTGACAAGCTTTATTATTGAAGGATAGCTCTAGCTGTTATAAATGTGTGCAAGAGGTGCCAATGATACAAGATACATATAATGGTTTATGCAAGAAAACCAAGATAAAGATATTATATAAGATGGACCCAAGCAACAATATATGTCAATTGTCAATCATTACAGGAATCCCTGCCTGCTACTTCACCACAGCTCCGATCGGAGATTTAACGCTGGACCATTACAACCTATACAGCGCTAATTGAAATCAAGCAATGAAATATCTTATATCTAAATTACTTTCTATCCACCTTCCCAATTTTTGCAAGCATTTCCGCATCTGTTTCTTCGTGTATTCCGCTACAAGACAATGTAAATTTTATTTTGGTTTGAGCACATTTTTGGATTCTTAATTAGGAAATTTTTAGGTATATTAGAGAACTTCTTGCTCCAAAAATCAACAAGGAGCAAGTCGGCATAGCTCAGCTGGGAGAGCGTTAGACTGAAGATCTAAAGGTCAGGTGTTCGATCCACCTTGCTGACACAATTCGCTCATTCACAACTCGAAAACATTCGAGTTGGAATCATCTTTTGTTGATTTTTATCGATTTTGGGTGATCACGTGATTTTTTTTTGCTCTCACGTACATTTCGAATGAGCCATTGTTACCGGTTCTTTCAGCTGCATATTTTATCATTAATAGAAGGATTGGATAAGCATACAAAGTTTAAAAGTGATATATGAGCAATAACGGTTATCATTTGATATTAATCACTATCAACAAAAATGTAACATACAGGATTAACACTATAGGATGTTCGATCCAATTTGCTGGCATAATTCGCTCATTCAGAATTCGAAGAAAATCGAGTTGAATCATCTTTTGTGATTATTTCTTTCGATTTTGGATGATCATGTGATTTTTTGCTAACTGTCACATTTCATATGAGCAAGTATGTGGATCGCAAATGATAAGCATCCCATCACTACTTTGACTAGTTTAATGCTCGAATCTTGTTCATTGCTGATCATGATATAAGAAACTAGCATTTCCTCGTTAGCCATCAATTATGCTTGTTCTAATATTTTGGTTACAAGTAGTGTGCAAAACGAAATGCGGGACCGATGCAAGCAAGAAGGGAGCATGTACATTTATAAGCTAGCAAAGTGAATGTGGACAATGTGTGAAGCTAGCAACATTCTCAATTATGATGACTATCCTTATTATAATCTTTATCATTAATTGCACAATCTTTATCATCGCCGTAAGAATCATAAATGACACAAGTGGGATACGATGAACCTTGCAAGCTCCTTGGGATGCCACAAGATATGAGAATTTATCATGCAATCATTAAGGGGGAATGTATGTAATCTTCATTATCTCTACTATCACTATCCGTTATCCTATAAATAAAATAAAAAAAAGGCAAAAGTTAGCCCATATGGTGTCAGATGCTGACACCCTGGAAAGAAATCAATGTGTTGCAAATCCCCTATTACCTCTTTGTGACCATGTTCTTCCGAAAACACTCATCCACTATAACGTAGGATCAAAGCTGCTTCACTGCAACTAGTGTACCAATACAGGCTGGGAACCGAATCCAAGGAGATAGTGTTCAAACTTGCATTGTCTGACCAAGAGACTTTTTTCCAATCATTATTAGCACATGCAATAGACCAAATTTCATTGTTTCCCTCTACTTGCCTTTTCAAAGATAATCCACCAGTTCCTTTCTCCTGGTACACGAGTGGTACGCGAGCCAACATAAAGAGCTTTGTTGTTTGCTGAACAGTATTCAATTGTAGCATCATCATTATTAGCACACACTATAAACCGATATTCCTTGTTTCCATTCTACTTTCCCCTTCATATAACACCATTTCATTGTTTCCTGGAGTACGTGGTACAAGAACCAACACAACGGACCATGTTACTTGTTCGAAAGCAAACCATAGGAAGCCGAATTAACGCCAAATGAGCCAACGCATGCAGATCCCTTGAGATCAGCCTTGACCTTTATACTAGCTAAAACGTTGATGGATCAGGTTTGAATGGAACAATGGACCTCGAATGTACCTGTTGTACTAAGCTTGGAGCGGCATAACAACGAAAGAGAATAGCGACAAATCACCTTGGTTACAATGCTCCTGCCTATCAATATTCACAACTATGTTAATAAAAGTGTTTGTCATAAACAAGAGGATTTCTTGACATACATGTATCGATGCATCGTAGACCATCCATGCGTATTTGCTGATGTAGTAGTGTTCTGTTGGATAGTGACGCGTGCACTGGTGCATGAAGAGACAAGGACGATGGTAAGATAATCCATGCTTGTGATAGAGATAGATAAAGCTGCCATATATTGTTGAAGTATCAATGTGAGGACAGCCACGCATGTACACCAGAATTGACAATAGGCAAGAAAGTGGCCAGTGGGTAGCCCAAGACAAATAATGCCGACTTGATTCAGAACCCAGCAAATTCACATCTCTTTACTACATGACATTCCGTTGGTGATGTGTAGCTAGACATTATAAGCATCATAATCTAATCAACACATACATTTACTGTTGTGAATATCAATCATGGTTCAAATGACTTGTTGGTTGGGAAAGCTTGAACACAGAGAGAGGGGAATTGGATGATCAGTGTTAGTCCCTGCATAGGAAGGGTTATGTTGCATATGCAAGAATAGCCAATGCTCTATTATTGTCAAAAGTATCAAGCCCAAGATATAAGATACATGGATCATCCATTATCCATTGCAACCAGAAAGTATAATCATTTCCATTACTTAATTACAATCAAGAAGGTATATGGTATTTTAGGCAATGAATGATAACAGTGTAACAATGACACCAGCTCTTGCTATTACAATGGTGTCTTTTCCAATCGTGTATCGCTTGCTGTGTTCAAACATACATGTCCATCCCAAAGAGACCTGCCATTATCAGCACTGGTTACACTTAATATTTGCGTACTCAATTGGAGCAATGATCTATACTCTCTTTTTCACTACTCATCAATCGGTTGTAAAGAGTCAATTTCTACTCGTGATAAGATTGAATCAAGTCAATTGTGTCAAACGAACCATTCAACTTGACAATCCCCTTCTGAAACGATCATGCATACTTTGATACAATCCTCAATGCTCTTTCTGCGTACAGTCGGCCATAACATTCATTATTCTATGTACAACCTGCTGACCAAGTGAGGATGCATACCCTGACACATATGCAATACCACGGCATCAATCAACAGGAACTATTCATCAAGAAACAATCTATCCTCGGAACAATGGAAGTCTCGACGCGCGAATCTACAAGACCACCAATCATCAAATGACTTTACATGCATCACCACTTGCAATCATCATCTTGACACACTTCCGTCTCATCATTGGAATCAATCCGCTCATATTATCCACAATGCACACTTCATCGATTTTTTTACAATTCACATTTGAATGATCTACTCTTCAGCCCAAAGTTGACATTCTCTTTCTCAATCCGCAACACACATTTACTCTCTCCAATTCAACTTCATATTTCCTAAGCCAGTATCGCCAATCTCAATCTTTTTTCTCTTCACACTTCCACTTTATCCAAATCCATCTTTTCTTCCCTTAACCTGTCTCGGCATTCATTATCATTTTTGTTTTCAAACACACACTTTTCCTTTACACAATTCTCTTGATACTGACTAGTATCTGGTGCCCATTACTTTATCCTCGTACCCAACTAATTCCAACAATCCCTTGATACACTCTTACATTATATCCATTCTATCAAACCCATCCATTACTTTTGGGAGTTTAATATGAATCAAGCCATCCATTTCATACTATCCAAACCAACACTTAACACCGTCAAAATGATTTTATCTCTCGGCCAACATGACGAAAGGAAAAATGGATCAAAGAAACAACAGATCACGTGACCGCGCCAAAATCGAAAAAAACAAAAAACAAAGCGAAACACTTTCAAGATGCCGTGACCTGGAATCGAACCAGGGTCAGTGCGGCCACAACGCAATGTACTGCCACTATACTATCACGGCTTCGTTTCATGTTCCTGAATTTTTATTTTCGCGCTCAATGATAGACCTTTGAATTCCCAAATTTAGAAGGTGGTTTGATTTTACTACCATTTGATAGAGAATCAAAAAATACATCATATGATATATTGAAATGGACATTTGGGAAGGTCAATCTGGTGTAATTTCAATAATAGTAGTATTATAGGGTAGTCTTGAAGCTCAGACAGGGTATTAGCACCCTGAAATTTTTGATTGACAGCCAGCAATTATGCAACTTTGACTTGTTTGAGAAGCAAAACAGTTTATGGAATCAATATGGTTATCCATATATTGAAGCTATGTTTACATGTACAAGGGAATGATGATATTACCGCGACTTGGGGTAGGTAAAACAATTCTCAAGACAAAGGGATACGCTACTATTATTAACAATCAATGCTATAAAGTATTTGATATATTGCGTACAAAGTGGGATCAAACATAATGAGGATGGGTGTTGGCCAATTAACTTGAGACTACGCTTGGTTCTTGATTTGGAGGAGGAGGAGTAGCAAGTTTCTTTCTTCTTTCTTTTACAGCACAGCACACACAATGCAGTCAAAAGACGAGATTCAACAACGCATCCAGCAATTAACAGGAGCTATTGAAAAGCATCGCATGGATCAAACCAACAATCGTGGTCGAGGAGGATATACCAATCGGCCAATGTCGTTTTCAAGAACCTGGACAAACAACCATAACCGTGGCAGTCCTAACAAATCAGTTGTCTTTAATGGCACGAGGAGTTTACCAGCAACGAACCGCAATGTTGGCAGTTACAATAAACAATTGGTGTTGAACAAGACGAATGCAAGTACACCAGCAGCTCACGAGCCTACGATACCACCCTCTTCAAGCCCACATAAGAAACTTGTGCTCAACAAAACGACAACGACATTCACACCACCGAAACCAGTAGCAACACCAGGTGCTCCTAAAGAGATTGAAATTGGAGGAGTCAAGTTTATGGTTAAAGGCAAAAAGTTGATACGACAAGATCGACTAAAGAATCAACCGTTACCGAGTGGAATGGCAGCAGGGTCTCATGTGGTTGTAGTGCGTCGTAATAAAAGGCAAGTGTTGATGATGGTGAATCATGTGATATAACAACACATAATGACTTGTATTGAATAGAACAAGACCACCTGGAAGCGATCTGGGAGCTGTCAAAAAGATACGATCAACAACACGTAGTCGAAAAGGCAATATGGTGTTCGTACGTGGACCTGAAGGATATGTGAGACAAGGGCCCAATGGAAAATCACTCGTACTCAAGAGCAAGCGTGTAACAAGAAGATATTGTGGTCATTATACACGCTATGGTATATATATCTACCTGATGATTGCTACTTTGACTCATCTCTTTTTTTTAGGCAAATGTCCACAGCAACCACGTTGTCCTTTTATTCATGATCCAAAACGCCGAGCCATTTGTCCACGATTCTTGCAAAACAAGTGTCCCAAACCAGCCAATACATGTCGATTATCACATCAACCCACACCCAACATTATTCCACACTGTGTTCATTTTCAACGGGGGCGATGCACCAACACCGAATGCATCTTTAGTCATGTTCATGTAAGGCCTGATGCGCCTGTTTGCCGTGCATTTGCTATGGAAGGATATTGCAGCAAAGGACTCGAGTGTTGTGACAAACACATTCACGTGTGTCCTGAATTTGCTGAAACCGGCAAGTGCTCAAACGCCAATTGTCGATTACCACATGTCGCTCGCAGAGCTGCTACAGGTGATAAAGGCACTGCTGGTATTATACGACCAGGCACTTGGGTCAGTGCTGCTTATTGGCATGAACAACGTAAAATTCAAGCCGACAACAATAAGAAACGCAATGTCAATCGGTCACTCTCTAATATACCCCAACCTAGCAACAGTAGTAACAACAACAACAACAGCAACACAATCACTCCTCGCCCAACACGACAAGAAGAAGAAGAACAAGGATTTGTGCGCCTCTTTGATGATAGTGAAGAAGATGAGGGTTGGTCACAATATCTATCTCAGGATCATGTACAAGAAGATTCCAGTCAGCTTCATTTTAGTGACAATGAAGAAGAGGAAGAGGAAGATCAAAATAGTTCAGAAGAGGATAGTGGTAGTGATGTAGATGAAGAGGAAGAGATTGATGAGTATGAGATAGCAGAGGAGGATGGGGAATATGTAGATAGTTAGTGAAGTAATAAATGGCTTGTTTGCACGTGCTCAACTAAGCCCACTGAATCAAATTGTTACTCGCACACCGCCAAGCATCGTCTTTGCTGTATTCGGTCAATTCATATCGCTTAGATCAGCCATTTTACACTAAAAATTCGACATCCTATTAGACTTGTGAATCCACACCTAGTTTCATTTTACCTCTCTTTTATTCAATTTACCTGTTCTGGATGTTTATAAACGCACTGCTGGCTTGTGTGCTTTTTCTTGCAGGATGGATCGTATGCGATGATACAACGAGCACTCCAGTCAATCATCTTGTTGCTTTTGGAGATTCATATACAGGTAATGATTTTACTCTGTTTTTATGGATTCATGTAGCAACTCAAACTACTTTAAAGCCGACAAGGGCGAAGAATGCAATGGACCAAAGTGGATAAGACAATTGGCATGGGACAATATTACAATTGACAACTATGCTGTGGGTGGTGCATATTGCGTGGACACCAACAATACACGTAGCCCAAGTGTGAATCAGCAGACCATGCACTATATAAATTCGATGCCTGATGATGATCCTGCAACCACAGTCTATGTTATATTTGTTGGTATTAACGATATGGTGGGCCATGTGCGTAAGTACTAGCATACTACAATAAGCATACAAAAAGGTCCTAACCTTTTCTGGTACATATAAGATCCAACCAATGTGCTTCATTGTATTAGTACACAGATTGATCGACTTCATCAAGCAGTGGATGCCAACCAGTTTCTTGTATTCAACATGGTACCATTTGATAAAAGCCCAAAGGAAACAGGAGAACAAGCCATGGCACAAGCATGGATCGAGCAATTCAACCAACAATTGAATACAACTATTACTGACAAGCTCGCACAGTATAAGGATATGCGCATGGTGATGATCGACACCCATAGCATTATATCACAAGTGTTGAATAATCCAGAAAACTACGGAATCACTCAAGGAACCACTGATTATTACGCTCGCACACACAATCCTCGTCAAGATGATAACCAATTGGATAATGGCAACGTATACTTTTGGTTTGACAAGGCTCACATGACCAATGTTGTCCATGCACAACTTTCTAAATCCATTGTTGACCAAAACCCATTCCCCAACATGAATTTAATGAGCACAGGTGGCTCATCAACAAGTTATAAACTATCACCCGCCTATTTTGTAATAGTAATCTTAATAGCATTAGGCATACTTTACTGTTGAATAAATATAAAAAAAGAGACTATGAAATAATAGATTGCATGATGCTTATCTAGGGTGAAGCACATGGCAGGTGTGACAAGACCATGATCGATTGGCCAATATCGTTTGCTTCCCAGCACGACGACACATGCTTCTCCCCAGCTGGTGGGGTCAGCTTGCTTCTTGCAACTCTACTCAATATTCACAATGCCATTTGGACTCGGTCATGAATTCGTTATCCTTGTCTCTAGAAGTGCACTGTGGTCTTTTTTCGTCGACATTAAGCTTCAGGATGAGCACAATATACCCAGTGAAGGACCCATGATTGTGTAAGCAAAACTCGAAAGAGCATAGAGAACAACCCAATTGACATGTCACAGTGCAGCGACCCATCACAACATGATTGTGGATCCGGCCGTACTTTCAGTGACGTTTCCAGAGCATCGACGATTCCACTATTGGGCCAAAGATAGCATGTTTAAGCATCCACTCGCCAAACGCTTCCTCGAAAACTGTGGTGTTGTCCCCGTCGACCGTAAAACTAGAAACAATGCTCAACTCTATGCTGCTACATACGATGTCATGCGTCTCGGTGAATCCGTTGCTGTGTTCCCAGAAGGCACAAGTCATACTTTACCTCATCTTGGAACGTTTAAAGATGGCACAAGTTTTGTAAGTAAATGCATCCTTCGTTTATGCAATAGGCTAATGATATCATAGGCTGCACTTGAATATGCCAAAGTGATTGAACAAGATCCTCATCCTAATGCTGATGGTTCCCTTCCACGAAAAGCTGTCATTCTTCCTGTTGGTATTGTTTATCCCGAGAAATCAAAGTATCGCAGCGTTGCCATTGTCAAGTAAGTTAGGCTTGTGCATGATTGACCACACATGAACTGACGTTCTAACGTAGATATGGCAAGCCATTACATGTGGATCCTTATATGGACACTTATTATCAAGATCCTAAAAAGGCAGCAAAGCAACTCACAGCCGATTTACGTTCTGCCATTGAAGGTCTTACAGTGAATGCACCTGATTGGGAGAGTCGAGATGCAGCAGAAATGGCTCGTTGGTTGCTATTTCCTGGGGAAAATGGTTCCATGCGTGATTATATCTCCGTGACTCAAAGGTTGGTTTTTTATTATTACAATGCATCTATCTCATCATCTTGAAACTCATGGTCAACTCATAGTCTTATCGGAGCCTTTGCTGATCTTTCGACATTGGATCCAGATATTGCACTATTGGAACAGAGTTTGCGTGTATACAAGATGGAACTGGAAGCGTTGGCTCTAAAGGATTCTCATATTGCAAAGTACAATGAACGGGATATCACAGCAGCATCGACTACAATGGAATTACTGCGACGTACCATGGCATCGATGATTGACCTACCACTCTTTCTACCAGGCTTGGTGGGTCATTTACCATTGTATGTGGCAGGTTACTATGCAGGAAAATTTGAGATCTATGAGGAAGTCAGGGCACAAAACAAGATCTTCCTTGGTTTATTAATGGTGCCATTCGTCTACATCTTGGCCTTTGTCTGGGGCTGGTACACACTTTTTGGAGGAACATTCTTTGGATTCTTTGCTGCATTGGCTACATTGGGCGTATTTGTATGGTATCATGTGGTATCTATTGATGAACGGTATGAGAATTTCAAGGATCTTGTTGGACGCTGGCGTCTCTTTGATGCAGTAGTACTTGGACGTGGCATGTGGCGAAGAAAGGATCGTATTCTAGAACTCAAAAAATTACGGGATTCCAATCTGCAAGGTATTCGACGCATGGTGAAAGCTTACAAGGGCAAAAATGATCATATGCATACAGTCTGGTTAGCCATTCGTTCGCGTGTTAAACAATTCGGCGATCCTGCCAAGTTACATGGTCGACGAAAGAAGTTGGCAAAGCAGTTTGAATGGTCATTTGAAGAATAAAAGAACGTTTTTATTAATAATGAGTGGATGATATCATATGGGTTACTATAGTAGTAGTAGTCATGGAAACGCGGTACTCAATAAATCTTTCCTGATGCAGCTAATGCTTCCTGCTCACCAACACCATGTTTCAAAAGCTTTACTCTTGGATATTCCCAACGCCCCTTACACCTGAAGAACTAGCTCAAGTTGAGCAACAAGTTGAAGATCTCATCAAGAATAACAATGTGGTTGTCTTTTCAAAGACTTATTGTCGTATGTCATTTCGCATTTTATTGATTCCAGCAACTTGGATTAACGTGTCGCATTGCATTTCAGCGTACTGCAACAGCGCAAAAGGACTCTTGAGAAGCCAAAACGTCGAGTTTACTGTGGTAGAGCTTGACCGTGAAGGTAAGTGAATAATATCGGGACTAGTATATCATCTCATCATGATCATTGTTCTTAAGCCCACGGTTCTGCCATGCAAGATTATCTTGAGAAACGCAGTGGTCAACGCACAGTACCCAATATCTTTATCAAGCAACAGCATCTTGGTGGCTGTGATGATCTTAAAGCAGCCGATAGGGATGGACGACTACAGCAATTGTTGGCAGCATAATAGCTAGCTTATCTTAATGCTTTAAAAGTATCATTGACTGTGAGGAATATACACCTTTCCATATTATCATGGGTCTTTGTTGAATAAGATAAAGAATGGTGATTTATTGTCCAAGTCATGAACAAAGAAATGATTGCGAACTATTTTATTAGATGACGTAAAACGAAGGATATGAGTGGATAAGAGCTTGACATTGATGCAATGCAGAAGAATAATTATATGCAGGATTGCCACACTTTTTGTGCATAGCAAGTCATGTGCAACCCAAGACAAGACAAGCTATACCAACGATAGTATCACGAGCCGATGATTTGTATGTGCCAAGTCAAGTCCGAAGTCTAAGCCTAGATAATAGGGTCACTTATACTCCTCTTTTGTATCTCTCTCTCTCTCTTCTTCTTCCGCCCTAAACAATAACGAACCCCACATACAGTAATGGATTACGGATCGTATGACAATACTTCGTATCCACCACCACCCGTCAATGGCCGACGTCCCGATTACGTGCATCGTAATAGCAGTAGTGGAAGGTCACAGGTAAGCGAGTGAATGAGAGCGCTTTAAGGTGTGCCTGTACTGTGGCCCCTGCGGTGCTTACGTGAAACCAACTTGTCTAATATGGGGTTATTTTGTGTCAGAATGGCGAGATTGAACAAGTGGTGACCAAACTTTTACGAACTACCAAAGCATTGTTGGAAGCATTGACACACTGGTCTCAATTGCGAGCTACTACTGCGGATATTCTTGACTTTCGGGAGACTTTGGAACGACAATTTCATTCAGTATCACAAGCATTTGAAGATAATGGAGTGCCAATGAAGTAAGTAGGGCATAAAGATAAAGGATAAAGAGGTGGTATTAACAAAAAGGAATGAATGAATAGTGACCTTGCATGGATACCCCATCAATTGAAAGATTCTATATCAGTTGCTATGAATGAAGAACCATCCCCTACAACATTGGAGCAACACTTGCCAAAGATTCGAGATGTGATTGTACATTTGTTACATGGATTGAAGGGAAAACAACATCAATTAAGAGAACGAGAAACAGCTGCCTGGTCACGAGATTCAATGCGATCTACTGATTCTTGGCGTCGAGAAGTACCACAAGCTGCACTTGCTCGTGGTGCTAATCTTGCACAATCTCCTACACGGCCTTATTATCCAGCAGATCGTTCACCACCTCCAACTGCTGCTAGAATTACACCATCAGATTATGATCCTCGTACAAGTGGAATGCCACGTCCATCGGTTTCTTCAGATAGCAGTTCAGCAAGTAGAATGAATTATCCTCCTCAAAATCGACCTTATTCACCTACTTATTTACCATCTTCTCCTCGTCAACAACAACCACGTATTCCTTCACCTTCACGTTCTACATCTTCATCAGTTGCTGGTGATGATCGAATGGGTGCAAGTCTTAATAGACCCAATAGCACATCATCTTCATCACGTGGTTACTATGATACTCGACCAGCATCACCTATTACAGCAGCACATCCACCACCTCCACCTCCACCACCTCCACCACCCATGTCATCTCCTGCAGCTGTACCAACTCGTACTTCTCCCAGTGATTTCGATGAAAATGATCCTGGTACCGCTAGTGCACTTGCAGCTCTTAAACGACAAGAAAATCTCGCTCGTCGATCTTCAGTACGTCGTGCATCCATGTTACGTGGCAATAATGATTATCATCCTATGAAACGACCTGGCAATGAATATGTTCCACCTGTGCCTTCACTTCCTACTCCTGACACTCGCAAATTGGGTACTGTTGATGAAATGCAAAATGACACTACTACCACAACAACGCAAACTTCTACAAAGGAACAAGGGGAAAATGGTATGTACTCAAAAGTGATATTCAACCAGAATGTTCATGTATTGTATATGTTAGGTCTCAGTTTATATCTACAAATTGGCAACAATATCAAAAAGGTGCAATACACAGGCGAAATCAGTTTATCGGCATTGCGTATGCTCTTTATTGAAAAGTTCAATTACTCTTCTGGTCTCAATGATTTTCCCAGCATTTACATCCGTGATCCTGCAATCAATGTATCATATGAGCTTGAGAATCTCCAAGAAGTAACCAACAAGTCAGTGCTTTCTCTTAATGTGGATGGTATGTTTTTCGTTATATCTGAATCACATGTGATGCTCACATACTTGAATAGAGAATGTGGCACAGAAACAGTGGCTGCAACAAGTGACTGACTCGGTCGAAAAAGAGATGGGCGAAATCCGGAAATTGTTTGTTGAACACGTGGATGAAATCAAAAAGCAAGTTGCTCAAGTCGCTGATAATCAACAAAATGTACCCATTGCTGCCGTACCACCACCACCTCCTCCACCACCTCCTCCACCACCAGCACCAGCACCAGTACCAGAATCATCAACGACAACAGATGCTCATGAATCCACTACAACACCATCCAATAACGAGGACAAGAGTACATCCATTTCTACACAACAGCTACAAACACAATTGAAGGAGATTGAAACATTGAGACGAGATATGGCAGTATTACGACAATTACAACGTGAAATGCGTGAAAGCACAGATGGTGTGGTCCAAGAATTGAAAGAAAAAGCTGAAGCATTGAGGAAGCAAGATGAAGAGAACAAAGACAAGCAAACAGCACGAGCAACAGAAAGATTGTTTATTGAAGAAGGCAAAGAAAAGGTGCTTGCTGATTCAGACAAGATTACAGCACGACTTGAAGATTTGCAGGACACAGTGGATCAACTCAAGTTGGATGTGACACAACGTAAATGTCGTCCTTCGGATGCTCAAATGGCTCATTGCAATAAGGAGCGGGATATGGTCTCTAAGGAAATTGAGGAATTCGGCGAGTATCTTGTCAGTGTCAAACCAAGATGGAAGAAAGCTTGGGAACAAGAGCTTCAAACCATTGTCAAGGAACAACAAATGCTCAAGGAACAAGAAGGATTGCTACTCGATATGCGAGAAGATTTGGCTGCCTTGGTGGAAGTATATGACCAACTTGAGAAGATTTGTGCTTATCAAAAGAAGGCAAAACCTATCATGCGTGAATTCCATGTGGCTCCTGCTGAAGAAGGTTTCGAAGGCATGTCCAGTGTTCTTAAACAAGTTCAAACCATCGATGTGGATCATGATCGTCGACTCAAGGCTCTCAATCAAGCTGAAAAGATGCGACAACGTGAACTTGACAATCGCATTGATGAGTTTGAACAAGAGTTATCCACCTTTGTCGATTCTAAGAAGCTGAAAAAGACAGGTGGTGCAGAGGAAATTGAACGACAACGAAAACAGAAGGATCAGGAAATGTTACGTCGTATGTATATGGAACAACGTGAGAACAAACAACAATCACAACAGTCGAATGATGACAATGAGAATTCGCAACAAGAATCTGAGGAGCAAGACCAACCATCAAAAGAAAATGAGGAACAAGAGGATGAAGAGTAGCAACATTAGCTTATAGTATCTTATATATTACTATTATCACAACAAACAGATCAACTTTGCATATACACATACACCACATATTTGGATTACTAAAGATAAGAAATGAGAGATAATGGGTTGGGGTGATGATCAAAGTTTTCCTTCCCGTTACACGCATTGAAAGTTTTTCACGGCCCGGTGGGTTGTTACACATGGGGATTTTAGGAGAAAATTAAGGAACGCCGCTTGATTGGTTTCATTGTCATCCGAGTGCGTGTAAACATAATGGCACAATTCATAGTCCCCAACCGGTTTATCCGGTATGAAAGGGATGAGATGAATTGCCATTGAAAAGTAAATGTTTGAAGAAATAAGGGGTGTTGCAGATAACTCGTTCGTATTCATCAACGTTAGTTAGTCATCTGACAGCTCTTACTTGTACATCATGTGAAAGGGCCGTAAACATCCGAATATTTTAAATAGGAACACTTTCTCCTGTTTTCGTCTTTTTTTTATCTTTATCCTTATCTTGAAAAGTGTGACAATCATGTTGGTTTCTGGGAGAGTACTCAAGGTATGTTGTTTTGCATTCATTCATTTCGATCTTGGTCATTGACAACATGCATCATCCTTATATAAAGTCTTGGTGTCGTCAACAACAACGTGTGTTTGTACGCCACTATGCACGCGTGGAAAGTGTGCGATTATCAAAGTTTGAGGATCAACGACTTGATTATCAGCGATTGACTGAAAACTTGGAACATGTTCGCAAGTATGTATATGATATGGATGTGAATGGTGGTGTCATGCTGACCTTCAAAACCACGTAGAACATACGACAAATCATATCTGACACTTGCGGAGAAAATACTCTATGCGCATTTGCCGACACAACGCCACTCAAAACGAGTTGATCAAGAGAATGGGATGCCAATGACACAACAGGGTGGTGATTCATACCTACGAGTGGATGTCGACAGGGTAGCATGTAATGATGCAGCAGCTCAAATGGCGTTACTCCAATTGATGGCAGCTGGATTGGGAAGAACCAAAGTGCCGACAACAGTACACTGTGATCATCTTATTGAAGCACAACATAACGCCAACAGGGATTTGAGTCGTGCCGAAGGATTGCACAAGGAAGTGTATGAATTTCTAGCAGCAGCATCTGCCAAACATGGTATCGGATTCTGGAAACCTGGGTCAGGTATCATGCATCAACTCGTCCTTGAGCATTATGCATTCCCAGGTGGTTTGCTTTTGGGTACCGATGCACATATACCCCATGCTGGTGGTCTTGGTATGCTAGGATTTGCTGTGGGTGGTGCAGATGCAGTACATGCTATGGCTGGTGACTTGCATGAACTTAAACAACCTCGTGTCATTGGTGTACGATTGGATGGTCAATTATCAGGATGGGCGTCACCAAAAGGTACGTCATATGTTTGTTTATCGTGTGTGTGTGTGTGTGGATTTGTTTGTCTGTGCATTATAAATACTCACGCTTATTTTTTCCCACTTATATTTGCCCCTTGCAGATATCATCCTTACAGTAGCAGCACATCTCAAAGCAAGAGGTGCAGAAGGTGCAATTCTTGAATACCATGGACCTGCAGCAGATACATTATCATGTTCAGGAATGGCAACAGTGTGCAACATGGGAAGCGAGGTAATTAGTCACGTGGGATTTGTATGGGAATATTGAAAGAAACGGGAGATTGAGATGGGTTTTTAATACGTTCATGCTGTTATCTTAGATTGGTGCCACCTCCTCCGTGTTTCCATTCAGCCAACGTATGCATGATTATCTCTGTGCAACGAATCGCCATGATGTTGCCTATGCTGCTCAATCTGTAGCAGATACTTTGCTACGACCTGATGAAGAAGCCAAATATGATGATGTGATTGATATACAACTTGATCGTTTGGAACCCCATATCAATGGTCCATTTACTCCAGACTTGACCACGCCTGTTGCTGATTTCAAAAACAAGCTTAATCACGAGGATTGGCCACAAGCCCTTAGTGCTGCACTCATTGGCTCATGCTCAAATGGATCGTATCAGGATATGAATCGTGCTGCACACATTGCACGTCAAGCAGCTGAAAGGGGTTTAAAAGTTAAGGTGCCATTCCTAGTGTCTCCTGGTTCTGAGCAAGTGCGTGCTACTCTCGAACGTGATGGTCATCTCGATTTATTTGATAAAGTGGGTGGATCATTGCTTGCCAATGCTTGTGGACCATGTGCAGGTCAATGGGATCGAAGCACTTCAACCAAAGACAAGAAACAAGATACCTATGATGCTCCATGGAATTCAATTATTTCCTCCTACAATCGCAATTTCCGTGGTATCAACGATGGCAATCCCAATACCCATGCATTTATCGCATCACCTGAAGTATGTATGCAAGCATATAAAGGATATATATATATATATATATATATATGTATACTAACGACATGATAGATTGTCATGGCAATGGCATTTGCAGGCAAATTGACTTTTAACCCTACGCGCGATCGTATCGTCGGTGAAGATGGTATACCTTTCAAATTTCAACCACCTAGTATGGAAGAAGCCAGTGATGATGATCTTCCACAAAAAGGCGATTACTGCAATGGTGATGATCATCGATATTACCAATCACCTACTGATGATGGAGCAGCAGCTTTATTGGATGTACATGTGCATCCACAATCACAACGACTTCAGCTGTTGGAACCATTTGCAGCATGGGATCAAAAGGATATTGAACAAGTACCCATTTTGATCAAAGTCCAAGGACAGTGTACAACCGATCATATATCCATGGCAGGTCCATGGTTAAAGTATCGAGGACATTTGGACAATATTGCAAACAACCTGTTGATCGGGGCAAAGAATGCTGAAAATGGTGAAATCAACCGTGTACGGAACCATATCACGGGCAAATACGCTAGTGTTCCCGAAACGGCACGCGATTACAAAGCTAGAGGAATCCGATGGGTAGTGGTGGCTGATGAACATTATGGTGAAGGATCATCTTCACAAGAACACGCGGCAATGGAACCACGATACCTAAATGGTGTTGCCGTGATTGCAAAGGTACACATACACGTCATGCTGCTCATGGGGTTGGGCGAAAGGGAGAAATACATAGACACAAATTGTTTGTGCGTGTGTATGCTGTGTGACATTTGCTGATGATGTTGTTATATATGGATTAGTCTTTTGCTCGCATTCATGAAACCAATCTCAAGCGACAAGGCATGCTGCCACTTACATTTGCTAATCCACAAGATTATGATAAGGTGGATCCATCCGATCGAGTCAGCATTATTGGTCTTGCTGATAACAGCATGCAGCTCACCTTAGTGCTACACAAGGAACAAGGAGACACAGTTCAAGTGCCTCTATCGCACACAATCAGCAAAGGTAAGATTTCTCTTTATCACAGGGTTGATGGGTTTCTTTTTCTTTCCATGTCATCATTTTTATGTTTTGGGATGAAATGAGCATGATGAGAAAATGCTGACATGTGTGTATAGATCAGCTGGAATGGTTCAAGGCAGGTTCAGCATTAAATGCCCTTCGAGAAACATGTGTATAAAGCCCCGCAGTTGTGTACAAAGAATCCTAGTACTGTTACATAATAATAATATGGATGTATGGCTGATGCATCATTATGTTGTCTTTGGATTGTGGGTCATGGGGATGAATTAATGTGGTAGATTATCGAGCGAAAAGGAAAGAGAAAACTCCCGTCTCTATTTTCTCTCTTTAGCGCATCTCCATACAAGACAAGTGATACAAAGCAAGTACCCGCCAAATTCTCCTCAACGTCAATCATCAATCGCTTACAGAGTTGAAGCATGTGATGCACACTGAATCACGGGCACCACCAAAGTAAACCTTGTGTTCCAAGCAAAGCATAGAAAGAGTTACAATGTCGAGTGATCGCCATTCGATATCGAACCAAAAAGCCATGCTCTTTTCACTCTCTCATGTCTGTCCTCTCATCCGCGTGTACAAAAGATCATGGGATAATGATATTGGGCTTGAAGCAATGCTGTGTAACTGGTGTTCGTGCTCTTGGCTCATTCACCACTCATTATCAGAAATTTTTTTACACCAGATTGACGACACTGTGCATACAGTAATGGATAATGATGATGACACAATGGCGGAAGCATACCCGAAAAGATGCTATAGAGAGAGCATTTATCATCAGCCTTACTTTACCAATGTGACTTTTTAGTCACTCATTTATTGTGCCGGCCTTATCCGATGTTAGTGTTTGCTTGTTTTCTTCGTGTGTTTAGTTGTTTAAGCAGCGTGGAGTGAAAGGAGAATAGGAGGGCCGTGCACGAAGCAATGCTTTGTAAACAAACACTCGAAACGCTCAGGCCAATTTCACTGCCATCATCACTACCATCACTCAATAAAATGCATATCACCACTGCATTTTTTATCAAAATCACTTACCAACATTGCTTGCTATTATACACGTAGCTACAGTGGTAAGACCAGTGACAAAAAGGGAACTCTAAATAGGGTGTAACGCGATCATGGGGCCTGTTGCTTTCCTTTCCCTGTTCTTCTTTGCTTCCATACCCTTACACTGGCACTTCCGTTTTGGCATGCAACCCTGATTTAGGACAAAGTATGTGGATTGGGGGGAGAACAATGAACCAACAACCAACAATACCAGGCATAGTTGTACATGCACACACGCGCTATTGAGCTCATTTTGTTATCAATGCAGTTGTCTTTTCTTATAAATTGCTTTTCAGCTCATCGCTGCTCCCATGACTATCCCAAACCTTATTTTTCTTTCAAGCGACTCGTGATACAGGTTACGCGGGTCCATCAAGCGCGTATACCATTCGCTGTGTTGTTCCCCCCACTTATTGTTACCACCAATATCATCACCACCCTGTCGATACAGGTGACAAAAAAGCCGTGGGTGTTCTCATGAAAAAGAATGTGCTACATCCACTGTCGTCTTAATCTACTTATATAGTCCCCTTTTTCTTTCTTGCTTGTGTTCTCTCTTTTTTCTTTACAACCACTTTCTCATATCCAACTAATCACACATCCAACTATGGTGGCCAACATTGACATGTCTCTCCTCCATTTCACCAACAGTGCCAATGCTGATGGTATGGTTGACACGTCCAAGGTTTGCAGTGGTAGAGGAAAAAGCTATTGCTTGATCCACAGACGCTATTTTGAGACGAGCTGGTGTCCAGATTGCAGCCGTGCTACTGGTAGGCTTGTTTTATAACGACCAAGCATATACTGCATATGTCGCTCACCGATATCTTTTTGATTAACTAGTGTTTGGTCGCTAAACATACAAAGGTTATTCACATCTCTCAACTGTGCCTTGCTTCTCCAAATGTGTGCACATCACCTATCCGACAAGAACAAAACACCTAAAAAACTTCATGTCTACATAGCAAAAAAGAAAACGAATCCAAAAAGTACATTATACCAAACACACACTCTCTCACACAAAACGCATTCTTTCATTGTCGCCTTCCTTCCTCCTTTCCACAAAAACAAAACCATAAGACCAGAGATCTCTCATGCAGAAAAATATCACCACCCGCCATGCCACATACCAAAAATGTATACTGTTGTATCCTGACCCCCTTCAATGTTTGTAATTTATAATCCATCTATGATGATCTACGTTATCCAACTGCAATATCACTCTCATTTACTTATTATCTTTCATTCATTATCCTTGTTATTGTCGTCATTATGGTAACGACTGTCACTAAAAAAGCGCGTATTCCAATAATAAAAAGCTTCCTTTTTTACGTTGTACAACAGCACACACAATCAATGGCGATCTGGGCAATCAACCCGCCTTTTTTCTCGTCCATGTTGTGCAACAGGTCGTCACCATAATCATCAACATCCCAAGACCAATACAACAGTGATCATGCGTTCGTTGTACAAAGAGAGGCTACTTATCGATATATGGATCATCTCATACATCACCAAGGTTACCCACCCATTCTATCCACATGTCAATACCACTACTCCAATCTTGTTTTACCCAATCTAGCCACAGCTATTTCTGTTGGCACATGCTATACAATTCCCACATTGCAATCTTACGCGTGAGCTCATTAATATCTGCATCTGATAATGACTCTCCGACAATGATTATAGTGACAATGAGATTTTGCAGGCATGGCTCTATAAGCATTTCATTGTTCACTAATGTAAGTGCCGTATAAGCGAATAACACATGCATGAAGAAAACGCGATTGTGAATGCTCGTGGGAATAACATGATGCATATGCCCACCATCAACACCAACTGCAATGTTGCGTAGTGTTCTTAAAACAGAGTGGTGGGGTTAAATATCATATGCTCAGCAAAAAACGGCGATCTCTACTCTTTGTTGTACCAACCAATCATTACGCCACTCATCATGATTACAGCAAAAGGAACGAATGGATGAATGCAATGTATATGCATGCAATCGCCGCATTAAATGCATGTGTGTGCACGTCCAAAACGCTGGAACGCATTTGAAAAAGAACTGAAATGTGAGATAATGCTTACAACAGTATGAGATTTTTTTATTGAACACATGATGGTGATGAATAAGAAAGAAAAATCAACAATAAACAAAGCAGTGAATTTACATTGGTTGCCAAAGGGAGTGGGCTGCACCAGGCATCCAAGTAGGGTTGGAAGTGTGACCTTGAAGGCAAACATAAGTATGGCCATGGTATTGAACGCGATCGCCTGGTGCATAGGTTCCCACAGGATCCCATTCAGATGCACCACCACCTCCATGGTGATGATCATGGTGATGGTGTTCTTGATGATGTTGACGGTTTTCATGATGATGATGTTCACCTTGGTTATTGTTACCGCCATGATGAGCACGTCGTTGTTCTTCTTCTTGCTTTCGGCGTCGTTCTTCAGCTTCTTCATGTTCACGTCGACGTTGCTGTTCTTCCATTTGCTTACGTTCACGTTCCAATCGCTCTTTTTCTTCCTCCATTTGTTGACGTTCTTGTTCCTTTTGCTCTTCTTTTTGTTCATGATCCTTGTATAGCTTATGACCCAAGAAGCCAGCACCAATGGCAAGTGCACCACCAAGTACAGCAGTACCTACGTCACCAGCAAGTGCCTTATGACGCATAGATTTGATGCGCTTAGCATGTTCTTCATTGATATAAGAAGGTCCTTGTACAGGTTGCATCGATTGTTGTTGAGCAGGTGGACTATTGAAACCAGATGCAGTGATAGTCAAATGCAAACGACCAGCATCCTTTCCCTTGATGTTGTAGATGGTATAGATAGCATTGACGTGTCCACCAGGTGCTTGAACAATAGGAGCCAACTTGATGGCACAAAAGCCGATCACTTGATCAACACCAGTTTCCTCATCCATTACTTCAATAAACATTTCTTGCTCACCACGCAAAGGTGTTTCAAGAGTTTGGTTCCAAGTCGCGTTGATACCAGCATCCTTGGCAGTAAATGTCTTTGGCCAATCCTTTTCTTCGAGATTTAAAGCAAAGCGCACATAGGGATCTTGTCTACCAGTGTCAACATCTTGCATGTTATTTGCAGCGTTCACAACGACCTTGAGAGTGCCTTCAGTTTGCAACATGATTGAAAGTAAAGTGTAGTTGGAGAAAAAGAGAAAGAGAAAGAAAGGTGTCAGATCAGATTAACATACCCACACCTTTTAAATGTACGCATCCAATTACAATTTTCTACGATTTCTCTCATTTACGCCTGCATTGCTGTCAATGACATCACAATCCAGTTACGTTGTCGACAGGAATAGAGTACGCTAGTGGTGATTATTTTCAGCGAGTGTGGGTATGTTATGTGATTGTGTATTTTTGGGGCAAGTATGCTCTATTCCTAAAGCAGTAAAGTGGCTATTCCTCCTTTTCGGAACAACAGGCTCGGCCGTTTCAACAGAAAGAAGCAAAAGCAACAATAAAATGTCTTTGCTGCATGCATAAGGAAAAGAGGCGTTATGGCTACTTTCCTTTATGTTGATCCGATCCCCGACATCCGCTTGGCGTTATTTTTGCCCAGAACATCATCAGGTGCGGAGAATATCACGTGTGTGCATCCTTTATGTTATTTTCTGTAAATGGTACATGGTACCAAGATGTCATCGACATTGATGTTGACTTAGAGCCGACAAAGAATGATATGATTGTTGTGCAAAAGTGGTTCGAGAAAAACTAGAATCAACGTGGAACATATTACTGTCCACACACGCAAAGGCCAAATATGACAGCTGAACCAACCTTTCAGGTTCAAAACAGGAAACGGAGTAGTAAGCTTTGCGGAAACCTTAACTTTGTCTTTCGTTACTCTACTTGCACCGTGCGTTGGATCATTATACACAACGTTTCGTGTAAGATGGGACAAAGGAGTGGCACGCTCAAGTAATCCGTGTCTAGAAGAACAGCTCATTTCATTGAATAGCTCATATCTCCCCACTTGTACTCAAAGTTGCATAATGTTGATCCATTGTCAGATTATACCAGCTATTAACATTCAGCAAACATGCCAATTCGCCATATGGTATCCGTCCATCTGTTACCGGAAACTCTCGGTTCTCATTGTGATGCACTTTATTATTGTAAACGAATCATTATGATCTCGTGTTATGCATCACAATAAAGCTTGTTTCAACACACTTACATGTTAACATCCGATCTCCTCCGTCAGTTTAGTGGAATGCCTCGGGTGAAACAATTAGTTTCATTACTACAATACAGTATACGAAGGACCGACAGCAAACAACATGTTCTCATCACACACACACGTATACACCACCCAGTTTGTGCATTGATGATGTTATCGTGATTGCATATCGAGCCAACCTTGATTATGTAATGTCACTGAATCAAACCTAGTCGGTTGGTGAGAAGAATAAAGACGAGGCTGTGTTGGAATTTATTGTATGGCGTGGTTGTTACCATCATCTCCTTTGCCTTATGCACGCCCATCTTTTTTGACACCACATGTCCCAAATCGATGACTAATTTCAAGAGAAAAAAAGGTGAGTTGTACAAGATTCGATCAACGTCCTTTCATTTAGACACTGACATGCTGTGCTACAAAAACACCTTTCCGCACAAGTTGGATTGCATTTCTCTCCCTCTTTTTTGTCGCTTGTTCAGTGTCATTTTATATCGTTTACCTCTCCCATCTTGACGACGCAATCATAGCAGTTATATTGCGTAGCATGGTGGCGTCTACTTTTTCAATGGAATATCCAAAAGCCAATCGCTCGTTCACTAGCATGTCCCATCTTCGACGTCAGCTACTATCCAAACCAAAAGGTAATACTTCATTTGATTCTATATTGTGTATGCAAATGTTGTGTATATGGGATTTTCTCTTTTGCAGTCAATAATGACAATGTGAAGCTATGGATTTTCCAAAGTCTTTAGTGATGGTGGTGTGATCAGTATAGTAGCCAAGAAAAAAAAAAGGGCGGGGTTTCTGTTCTGGCACACACATCACACACATACACAACAACACATACGCACGGCACCTTAGTTTTTGTTTTTTTCTTCCAAATCTAATTGCTGCATTCTTTTCTCTTTACCTTCCTTTCTCCTTTCCTTTTCCGTGCAACAGATATGCCTAGCGGTACAGGATTTGGTCTCATGCGTCTGTTTACGAGAAAATCGCCGCGTAGTCATTCTAGCAAAAAGAAGTTGCCTTCTAGCGAAGAAAACGAGTCGACCACCAGCACCATGTCTTCAACTGAAACAACTTCGATTCATCGTTATGATAGTGGACGACGATATAATGCACGACAAGATGTTCCTTATCTTCTTCCAAATGATGAAATAGGTAACAATTTATTACAGCCACTACACCACCACCATCATCATCATCACATGCTCAACACTAACGTATCGACATCTCATCAGAAAATGATCGAGCACATCAACAGCATTGGATGATTAATGTTGCTTTTGGCAGCAACTTTGATGCACCCGTTCAAGAAGCATTGGAGCAAGGTATCGAAGTATTAGACTCGGGTTGTGGTAAGGATCATGTTTATATTATAATGAATGAAATACATTTACATAATCTAATCAATACACTATTCTCTATAGGTCCAGCTACTTGGACACTCGAAATGGCAGAAAAGTACCCCAATTCAACGTTCAATGGCACTGATATATCACCACGATTCCCACAAACGATCAAGCCGCCCAACTGTCATTTCTTCATTCACAACATTGTTGATCCTGCACCGTTTCCTGATAACACCTTTACGCTTATTCACCAACGGCTCTTATCTTTGGGTATCCTTGAAAACGAGTGGGAAAAGGTAAAGTAGTGAATGCTCAATGACGTGGAGATATATTGACAATCATTTTTGTTTTTGGGTCTTTCAGGCACTCGCCGATCTTATGCGGACGCTGAAACCAGGTGGTTGGATCGAGCTTTTGGAGGTAAAAATAAACTGGTTGGGGGGGAAGGTTGTTCGGTGCATGGATATTTTCACACACGCACATGGTATGCTTCATAACATTGATCAAACTCACTTGTTGTTTACAGATATCTTATGCTCAATATGAGAATGCTGGTCCCAAGGTGACTTTGTTGATGCAGTCAGGTATGTACAATTATGGGAAAAGTGGTCAGAGCATGGGGTAAACGGATGGGGTACCCGAAAAATGATGATTATCGTTTTGGTCTCCTCATTTACCTGGTGCCTTTCTTTTTCTACCTCGGATATTGAAGCTAATGAATCGCTTTTGTGTCCAATACAGTGGTTACGTATGGCAAATCCAAAGGTCTGAACCCCGGTGCTGCACACGTGCTCGATGACATGTTGACACAAGCTGGGGCTGTCAATATTTCCTCACGACGAGTTGCCATTCCTCTGAATCATGGTGGAAAGCTTGGTGATCTCTTTTGGTATGTTTTCATTTATGGTGCATATCCTTTTGCTTACACAATTCATATTATACAGGGATGACTTTAAAGACATCTTTATGGCTCTCTTCCCCATTGTTAGTAGAATCCATCCTGATTTGGCTGATATCGAAGATTATAAGCGTTTCTTGGACGCTTGCAAAACTGAATGCAGTGAATACGAAACGGCGCTCTGTTGGTATCGCAGCTGTGGTCAGAAGCCTAGTGACGAGTAAATTATTTGAGCAACAATCACATTCCCTTTTTCCCCTATCATTCTCGTATCTTCCCTTATACCTCGCTTATTCCCTTTCATTTTCTCACTCACTCCAACAATCGTTTCTTCTTCCTTTTTCCCATTTCCCTCTCTATCATATCACTTGTTCCCTTTTATTTATTTACGCAACGACACACATACCAAGTTCATCATTGGATAGTGCTTCATCGCTTCATCAACCCCTCCCATTGTATATGTATGCTTCTATACTTTTCCTATACGCTTTGTAGCTTAGAAAGATTTCTTTACCTCCATCACCCCCAACCTTATGTTTGTCCACTTGACATGCTTCCCTTCTTTTCGTGTACAAGACCCCAACGTTCTGCATTAAAGAAAAGTAGTGTAATTTCTTATTGACATTGAATCATCCTATCACAAATGATCTTATAGATCGCTTAATATGACTGTGTGTGTGTGTGTGTGTGTGTGACTAATCCAATCCATCAGTGCGAAAAATCGGAAATGATATGATTTGTATTTTACAAGCGACAAGAAAGGAAACATGCATCTAGTGGGTACAAGAGTCTGAAAGACAAGAAGAAAATGTGTGTAATGTAAAAGTGCTGAAGGGGATATCGTGAGCTCTAAGCCTTGAACACAAGGCAAGTGCCATCATCAGAAGCTGTGACAACAGTCTTGCCATCACTATAGCAACCTAGTTAGTTGATCCACTATAACGATCCCACTCATGTCCCTAGTTTACCTTGATACAGCAAAGTCCAAAACACCATCACGATGGCCAGACCAATTCTTGACGCACTGACCCGTCCGAGCATCCCACAAACGAATTGAGCGATCCACTGAGCAAGAAACAAGGAAAGGCGAGTTGTGCACAAATTTGACCTTCACCACAGCATCCTATAAATGTATGAGCTAACTATACACAACTCTATCTTTGATAAGTCAAGATATTTACCTCGTGATTCAAAGTTTGACGCAATCGTTGTGTTTGCACATCCCAAATGGAGATGGTACCATCGGTTGATCCAGTAGCTGCCAATGCGAGCCTATTTTTCAAAGTCAGTGATTATTCAATGATATTCATTTCCTTTTCAAACTTACACATCACAGAAATCAGCTGTTTCAACAGAATCGCTATGGTTCTCAAGAGCACTGACAATCTATATCACAAAGTATTAAGCGATATTGAACATGAATAAGCAATTCAAACATACCTGGCCATTGGTAAGATTGACGAGTCGAGCATTTCCATCCATGGCACCAGTAATAGCCAATGTGCTATCCTTGTTTACAGCCACAGTGACAACAGGTTCTCTATGGAAACGAGCATCATCACCGGAAAGGCGCACTTCGGATGCTGCAGATTTGGGATCCCAAACAATGAACGAAGTATCTTCAGAGACCGTAACAATCTTTTTGCCATCAGGAGTGAATTTGCCAGAAGTGACAGGTGCAGCATGGCCGTTGAAGATATTCATAAACTTGCCACTAGGCACTATAATTATTGAAGATATCAATCAAATGGACACACACATATCTTTTACATGATACTTACTCGCCCACATCCAAATGGTTGAATCCGACGCACCAGCTAACAAGATATTGCCCTTGGGATGCCAATCAATCCACTACCATTTCCATTAGTAATCCCATTCTCATATGAATCATTTTCAAATACATACCACAATCTCATCTGGACCTTCTACAGCTGTGCAGAATTCACCCGTAGCCGATTTCCAAACGCGTACTTTACCATCCATGCCAGCAGATGCCACATACTCGCCATCCACGCTAAAACCCACAGCAGTGACTGAATCCGTATGACCAGACAATTCGTATAACATCTCGCCCGTATCATTTCTCCAGATATAGCTCTTGTCGTCACCACCACCACTGACCATAATGGTAGGTTCTTTTGGATGCATAGCAATGGCATAGACAGGTTCTAATGACAGGGTCACGTGAGTTTGATTAGTAATTGAAGGACTATCGCGTTTCATATCCCATTCTTACCTCGATGATCAAAGAAGCCTTGAACAGAATCATCGGCCAATTCCATCATGTTCTCGTCATCAGCTGATGGTCTCACATCAAATCCTTCCAAGGGATTACTTTCTTCAGCTAAATTCATGATCCAAGTATTAGGCTACCATTGACATATAATTCGTCGTGATTATTATTACCCATATCATCATCATCGTCATCATCATCCATAGGTTCTCCTTGATCAAGGTTGACAGTATCTTCCTCAAGAATATCTTCGGTGCGGATATATTCCTCGTCGACAATATCTTGGATTTGGTGCTATAAAACGAGTTACAGTCAACGATCTGACAGTGTCATGGAGCCATGGTGCAAGATTACCTCGTCGTGTTCTGACATGAGATTAGTAAGAGCTGCTTGAAAAGAAGAAAAGAGCGATAACTGCAAACTTTTTGGGATATGGTTTTTGGACTGTCGCCAGCAAATTCAACATTAGCCCCGATCATCTCAGCATGCCATGCCTACAAGTATAAGTTACGACAATGACCATCACTAGAAGTCTTGTATCAATGTCATTTAGTTATTCGTATACTCAAACCATGGAACGTATTATAATTAATAAAGAGACCAATTGATATGATTCATTCATTCCTACTTTCAGTGCCTTTTTTCTTCAACAATGGATGCATTGAAAGAGTCATGTAGTGAGGGGTTGATCAAGTGTCATAATGAATGCATTGGGTATTATTCCTAGTACAGTGATATTGGTCAATTTGCTTAATACACAGGTATAACACTTGTTCATCTCTCCATAAAAGATTTATTATGCTATAAACAGGATATATCTCATGTTTACATCAATGACTTGGGGGACATTAATTCTCTCACTTGATATCCATCATCGTGACTACTGAGCAGAGTCTGTTGCACCCCCAATTTCTAGCTGAGCTGCGTGTGTGTGTTGCCATATACACATCTCTTCCTCGGTCAACTTGATCAACCGCTCCTTGTTCACTTTATCACACCATATAAACAACATACACCGCTTGACCTGAACATACACATGTCTTTGGAAGGTCGAGATATTATTGTCGGCGGCAAGTACAAGATTGGACGAAAAATTGGTGCCGGCTCCTTTGGAGAGATTTACTTGGGTAAATGACGTTCTCTTTTTTATACATTTGTGTGTCAGCATCCCTTTCCTGTTCCAGATGAAGCAACTCGACCCATCACTCTCATCCAACCATGACCATTGTTGTATCCACATTGTATTCACACCATGCCTTGTTCATTTTCTCATATCACATATAATACCATCCATCTCCTCACTTCCCACACTTTCCACGACCGACTCTTTGTGCGCGTGTATACGATAATTGATCAATTGACCTTTTTACTTTAGGTACCAATATTACCAGTGGAGAAGATATTGGCATCAAATTGGAAAGCATTCGTGCAGCACATCCTCAGCTAGAATATGAAGCCCGCGTATACAAGACATTGGCTGGTGGTGTTGGCATCCCATTCTGTCGTTGGTACGGCAAAGAAGGCGAATATAACGTATTAGTCATGGATCTCTTGGGTCCTTCCTTGGAGGATTTATTCAATTATTGCAAACGACGCTTCACTTTAAAAACTGTTCTTTTATTGGCAGATCAATTGGTAAAATCAAGATCTATCAACTGGGTCTTTCACTCATGCTGACTTGTCTTTTTCTTAGTTGTCGCGTATAGAATATATTCATTCGAAAGGTATATTTCAAGCATCCAGTCACTTTTTCACATTGTTGATTCATAAAGAATTGCATATATAGGTTTCATTCATCGTGATATCAAGCCTGATAACTTCCTAATGGGTATTGGCAAGCGTGGCAATCAAGTTAATATGATCGACTTTGGTCTTGCCAAGCGATTCCGTGATCCACGCACCAACGTGCATATACCCTATCGAGAGAACAAGAATCTTACTGGCACACCACGTTATGCAAGCGTCAATACTCATCTTGGCATAGGTATAAAAAAAGGAAAAGGGATAGGTGATATATTTATACTGATATAATGACATAGAACAATCCCGTCGTGATGATCTCGAATCGCTTGGATATATTCTGGTTTACTTCTGCAAAGGCCAATTACCATGGCAAGGCATTCGAGCACGTACAAAGAAGGAAAAATATGACAAGATCATGGAGAAGAAGATGACAACACCTGCGGATGCTTTATGCAGGAACTTGAGTCAGGAGTTTGCAATATACCTCAACTATGTCCGCTCCTTACGATTCGATGATAAGCCCGATTACTCTTATTTGCGCAAGTTGTTCCGAGATCTCTTTGTTCGTGAAGGATATCAATATGATTATGTGTTTGATTGGACAATTCGAAAAATGGCAAGTCATTTGTAAAGAGTGGGGGATTATGTTTTCATTATGTTAACCAATGTTTCTATATAGCAAGAAAAGAAAATAGCGGAGAACCAAGGCATGCGCATGGACCCAGCCTTGTATAACAATGTGCCATACGATCCACTCCCTGTGCAGCAGCGTCGTCCTATGGTTACCACAGGCTTGCCATCCCCTGGTATTGGTCATCGCACTTCAACCACCCAGCCGTATCGTGCAGAGTCAAAGTCGCCGGATACATCAAAGAGATTGGATGATGTGATGCTTCAGTATCAGCAACAGCAACAGCAGCAAAAGCTATTGCAGCATCAACAACAGCAGTTTAGTCATCAACCTCCAGTGATGATTCCGCAATCGACTCCTCAAGATCATGCATACTTGTCCAATCATCATCATGGTTATGCTGGAACCGGCGGTGGAAGAATGCTTGTAAGAGATAACCAAGCCAGTGGTAAGTGTGGACGAAAACAACCACCACCTATTGCAACAGGATTTCTAAATGAAATCATTCATCCTCCATCATTAGCAGGTTCATCTTCAAACAGAATGTAAGCACGAATTCCCCCCTTGGCATATGTTGTAAGCATGTGTTTTTTGTACTTATAAGTTCAGGAAATCCCCTGTTGTAGCCTGCGTACACAAAACAAGGCGCTCCCGAATGTCGCAAGTTCATCAGCCATGGCCACCCAGTCGCCGTCGTTCCTAGATCCTGCATCGACTTCATACCATCACGATTATTTGCCTGAAAGTAATGTTGGAACATCAGCTGGCATCCATGGTACAATGGATCTTAGATCATCGGCAGCTCTTCCAAGTGAACGATCCAAGACATTGGGCAATTCCTCTACAAAGCCCCTTCACATGTTTAATTCTTCAAGGCTTTACGATGACTTTTAAATCATTCATCCATTCACATATCACCTCTTTGTGCTTTTTTATTATCACACAACTATAGCAATTCACTTTATCACGACACTCACACAACACTCCTACTCACACACTCACACTCACACAACAATCGCAACGCACCTTTTATATACATCTTTAAATGGGATCATGCACTTTGTAAATTGTTTCCTTTGAGCAAATACCTTTTCTTTCTTCATTGCTTCTTGATTATTGTTGTAGAGACTTTTATAGTTTATACTCTGTATTACAAAAAGTTCCATGAATCATATTTATTCTTGGTCTTTATAAATGAGAGAAGTGACTATGCTTCAATGGGCTGATAACCATGGGTAGCCATGGATGTTACTGTCAAAGTACACAGGAGCAGCGGTGCGGCATGAAATGCCATTTTTGGTACGTTATTCAAGGCACGACACGCCACGAAATGATCGCGCTCTCTTGTCTCCTATTCCCTTTTCGTGTCAAGTACAGCAACTCCAGAAATGAACCTTCAGCATAGCGACAATAGTGAAAATCAACCAATCGACGAGAATGAACGGCAATTCCAAGAAGACCTGGCAAACAAGATCGATCGGACAGCATTTGATCCCAAACAAGATAAGGGGGAACGTCGTCGCTTACGGAAAAAGTATCGTTCACTGATTGGTGAAACTGAAAGTATGTATGCCATGGACATTGTAGTCAAGGAAGAAACTGATATATTGTGCTTAGGCAGTAAACGAGAGCTCGCTCAAACAACATCAGAAGCCCTTGACGATACTATTGCTCGAGGCAATAAGCTCTTTAAAAATGGTACATTGATTTTACTCTTTATACAAGAGAACATTGAAATTGATTCTATGAGTATCTAGTGCGTAATCCATTAGAAGCCATGCTTGATTCACGATTCATGACCTTGACGGCGGATATTACAGCACAAAAAGCTCGCAATGCTAGCATTGGTAACGCGGCATTTGATGCCGACGAATTCATCTCCAAGGTGAAACGATTTGGTACTGCGGCCAATGCAAGGGAATTGGATGATTTGGATTGGAAGCAGCTTGGTCTTCGTGCAGCTGAGCATAGTGATAGAGTCATGTCAATAGATTTCATGTATGTGATTATCTTTTACTGACATTTCATGATATTAGACTCATCAGGTATCATAGGTTGGGTCCTCTCAAGACTGAAAAGAAAGAACGTAAAACAGCGGGTCGAAGGAATATTATTCGGATGGATACCGATGCTGTACAACCTACACAGGTAAAGTATCTAAGGATGGTCATGTTGATTGTTTTCATTAATTGATTGTTAGCTAAATGAAACAGATTTGCACAACCAAGAAAACGAGACATCTGCCAATGTTAATGAGATTTATCGACTTCTCAGTGAAAAGGGTCCATACAATTACTTGATCTTCATCACCAACCCAGCATCCTTTTCACAAACAGTCGAGAATATATTCTACGTATCATTTCTGATACGCAACGCACTAGCCGAGATTGATGATTCCACTGGCGAACCTATACTCAGTAAGTCATATTGGTATTGAATTGGATAAAGAATACAACTAATGATGATCATAGGCATCTGCTCACCACCTACTGAAGACCAAATTGCAAATGGTGTGACCAAATCGCAGCTCATCATGGATATGGATATGGCTTTATGGAAGGAAATCATTCACACATATAATCTTCAATCCTCTATCATCCCCACACGAACCAAATCACCGCTTGCTGCCACTGGAGCCAAATGGTACTAGAATAATATCGCATTCCCCTCCCCTCCTCTGATACTTGATTGTGTACATTTTATGCTATTATTTCAAATATATCAACATCATCATCATGCCCATCTAGATGCTATCCTATCCCTAAATACACTGCGTAACATGGTCTTGTATATTCCAACAGCACTTGGAGGCGGCCTTGCACACACTACGCCATCGCGTTCCGCATCCATTTGCCTTGGCATATATGAATCCAATTGTCGAAAGAATTCTTGATGAATATGTGCTAGTGCTTCTTTTACATGTGGAAACAAGCATACAGTCCACATTGGGTTGTTCATTTGATTTCGTACCACGATAATGTTGTCATGTTGTTCATTGGGCCACATTCGCGTTTCATCATCAATGATCAGTGGTAATGCATATCCACAGCCGAGAGATCGTGTGTTAAGGGCAAAGAAAGGATACAACGCTCGAAGATCTTTAGGAGGTCGATTGGTATCATGAGATCGTTTGATGTAATCGTGTTCAAATCGTGCTGAATAGTGTAAACCGCGAATTCGAGTTCTTTGTGGATCCAGGACACTCACAACATTGTCAACATAGTTTTGATCACTACATAAAAGACATGAGTATCATGATCATTCAAAAATATACTTATACTTACCCAAGGGAGCATACTGAGATTTCATAAAAGTTTTGTGCCCAATCCAGAAACTCGTGTACACGTTCAGTCAACACCACTCGTCTCCCATCACTCAATGCTACAACTCGATTCCCATCTAAAAATGACGTGTGTGTATATAAGTTTATCTCATAGAATGGACCAAGTGAAAGGACATTACTTACATCGATGTGCCTCGCTTTCAGGAACATGTCGATCATTCCCATCTCCTACCAAACGAACAAGTGTATCATCCAGATCCAGTACAAGTGGAAGTTTTTTGTTGAAAATGACGGATTCCATGGCTGTTTTTGCTGATTGTACAATCTCTTCACGTTTGCATAAGTAACCAAACAAGTATCTACACATGACACCCTTGTTAGATCCATTCAGACCATCATTATTATTATCATCACATACTTGTCGCGAGATCCTTTGAGATGAAGTTCATATTGCTCTCCAGTATCCGTTTTAAGCACAATATAAGCAGTCTATATAAACATCATAAGAATCCACCGGATGGTTTGGTTATCTTTGAACTTACTCTTCTTAAACCGTAAATGTCATCGAACCAGGGATGCTCGGGGTTAAGGAAAACAAAGGTGTGGCTCAATTGGCGTTGTGTCAGAACATAAAAGATGCCACGTGGATCAGCGCCCTGAACTTCATAGCTGTCTTCAAGAATAAAGTTGGGTTCTGTGCCTCGATATAAGACTTCATGGGTGATCAATTGAACTTGACGAGAACATGGCATATTATTACGACGATCCATAATGACTGGTTGGTTTTTCAGTACGGTATCAAGTGATAAGTGGGGTCGCCATTGCCCTGGGTTGCATACAACATTGTGACCAAGTAATAGCTGGGATTTGGAGTTGCCTGAAGGCTGTGTCTTTTGTTGTTGTGCACCATGGAGCTTGCTATCCTTGGCAATGACATATTGAAGTGCAGTACTGAGTTGCATAATGGTCTAAAGATGCGGATACACAAAAAGCAAAGGGAATAAAAAAAAGGGGGGGAGAAAAGCAAGATAAATGAGCGACCTTATAATTCACTAGTCAAAAGGTTTCAAGCATTACACTTCTCTCTCTGGCTAAGGGATCCATGATAGGTTTGGGTCGTGGTTCAACTGGTGTTGACACCTTGAGAGGGTCATCGTTAAGCATTGCTGACAGATCCATATTGGCAATGAAAGACAAGCGGGAAAAGAAAGGTGGCTGTATAAAGCGTACACCACACTCTACAAAATGAACACGCAGAGCTCCGCATTGCTTTTCTATTTTACACAAGAAAATGCTCACGCATAAATCAAGCGGGACTCGTCTCCATCCACCAGGTCTAATCTCTTTATGTGATCTACATCTTATCTATATACGGTCATAATAATGTTACCCTTTGAGTACACATGATTGTTGCTGTAGTGGTTGTTCTCAGTAACCCTTTCCCCCCTTCTACCCGCCATAAATCAACCCCTTCTTTTCGTTGTTCAACAATCCTAAAAAGCGCAGCATATATACAATTTCCTTTTTCGATAACAGTAATGAACAATGATATCTTTACATAATCCTCATCAATTCCTTGATGCATTGCATTTATACACATCGTCACATGCTTGATGTCAATCAAAAAAGCCATTTGCTGGTGTCGATCTCACACGTACACAACATTGTACTACATGCAATAAATCAAAAAGCATGTTTCACTCATGCTGATCGTCCTTGTTTTGTACGCGATAAGCATTTGGCGGCTTGAGATAGGAAAAAGTATCTGTGTTGCTTTGTTGAACTTGCACCCCACCCCTTTTTTTCTTTATGTCCGCCACTAGAAAGCGTCAAGTAGTACACTAGCAGAGTATTACTATGCTACTTGAATAAAGAGTGATGGTCCCCTAAGCCTTTTAATTGGCCTGTACGCCAAGCAGATTACTAGCATAAAACGTGCATTGCTCTCTAAAGCAGTAACTGGTTGAAGAAAAAGGAGATGTTCAAAATGATTAACCCGATGAATTCAAGATACTGCCTGCTCTACATTTGTGTGTAACTGATGATTTACAAAGCATTGATGAGCGCTTATGCATGATCATTCCCCCTCACAGCTGCACTGAAATCAAGTACTATTCTCATTTCCCGGGAAAATACTAGAAAGAGGGAAGGTAAGATACAGTATGCGTAAAAAAAGGGGGTAATAATAATAGGGAGCGTTCAAGCTAGCAAAGAGCTCAATACTGCGCATATCACATGATTGGCACCCTGCACTACTGCAACCACGCGGTCCAAAAAAAGACACATGTCGTGCATCTCGCTTTTCCACCCCTCTCTTTCTTTTATTCACTCATTCAATCATTGTTGCTACTATAGGTATGTAGTGCTCTTGAAATTCATATACTTTTACTCATTGACATATATAGACCATGACTGTGCTCCATACTGCAGCCATCATGCGTCAACATCTTCTTGTACAACCATCATTGATGAAGCTACCAGAAAGCAGAGTGAATGCATCAATATCAGAATCATCATCTATTTTTGATCAGCTAGGAGCATTACCACTTCCTGACAAAGAGATCAATGATATTCTCAACCACCATGAAACCCTTTCACTTGATGATGTGACCCAACGACTGGACAACATTGTACGGCACATGACAGGATGGCTCGAGAAAGCACAAATGGCAGTGTTTACATTGGAGATGGAAGCCAAGGATGATACGGATAAAGACAACGATAGGCCCAATGATGCTGGTTCATTATTGGAATTGTCTTTTGGACGTATTGAACCATTCGTATCTATCTTGAACGAGATCAGTGACATTGTAATTGACAAGTTGGATGACCATGAAAGCGATAACATAGGCGACAAGCAGCAAGGAACACGACATTTTCAACAAAGGAAACTCACGACACGAATGACCATCAACAAAATACAATCCGAGTGGTCTGGATTACAATGTTGCTTGGCATCAGTACTTCATCAACTCGATAGTGCATTAGCTGAAAAGGAGCTTACAGCCTTGATGGAGCATGTATTACAACAAATTGATGATCTTTTGACGACGATTTTTCAGGTTCAGGAGAGACGCCATATGTACGCCAATAATGACATGAACACTCCTTTGCCCCCAACAACTGTCGATATGGATGCAGCAAGCACAGCAACCACTGAAAATGATCAAGTGCTTGTTGATATCGACAATCGCATTGAGCCCTTGTTTGATCAAGTGCAGCGCATCTATACTGCCATGACATCAAATAATCCACCAGCAGATACATCTGGTGTCTTGGGAAGGGTGCATCACAAGATTCAATATCGTTGGGAAGCTTTGCGCAATGAAGTTGATTATCTCAAGCAAGAACTTAAGGAAGAACGATGGCTCAATGTGTTTCGACAAGTGGCAGATCAAGTCGATGTTATGATTGATGGTCTTGAGAAAACCGTGAGCCAGTGTTATGAAGTGATTCATGAAGTACATCAATCTCATATGGAGCCATCATCAGCATGTCGACGTACACTACTCGTTGAGCGAGAAAAATACAAGGCAGCTGAAAAGAGTTTTGAAGCCAAGAACAAGTATTACACACCATCGATTGATAAGATGCTGGGCATGTTGCAAGAGGGGATTGTGGCAAAAATGGCAGGAGATAATGCAACCACACGACGATTTAATGGGATGAAGCAACGTTGGTTATCACTCAAAAGTACATTGGATCGATTGACTAGCAAAGATTTACCGGAAACAGCACGTCTCGTTCCCCCACATGATACACCTCATGTGATGCCCAACGATGTAAACATGGGTGCACGGATCTTAACAAGACAAGCACGCCTTGGATCTGTAGATGCTGCTATGGATCATCGATTACGTAGAAGCATGTCTCCTAGTAACAGAGAAACATCTGTTGCTATTCAACAGCAACGAAGACCTTCAAGTTCATTAGGACGTGAAACAGCTCGGTTACGACCTAGTGCATCAGAATCGTCATTATTAAATCCATCAGCAAGACGCAATAATGGAACATCTCGACGTACCAAAACACCACTACGTAACAATGGCATTCCACCATCAGGCACAGAATCCATATCGAGTGGTGATTCATTGGCAACATCCTCATCACGTAGAGCCGATCCATCATGGTTATTGGAACCACCCAGAAATATGCCTGGTAGGCGTACACAAAGTGTGGATCATGGTGTATCACCCAATCGACCTAGAACACCAGTGCGTCGTTCTAAAACACCATCATCATCAGATTTACGCAGATCTAGTAAAACACCTACTACACGACCCCAGAGCAGTATGAGCCAGCATCATGCAGCAAATGATGATGATTCACATCATATGATCAACAAAACAGCTCATACGCTACCATCACGTCGTTCTATGACCCCCTCTTTTATCCCACGCCCAAAAACACCTACCAGTCGGCAACAAGCTAGTCTCATTCCACGTCCACAATCTTCCATGATATTTTGCTCTCCCAGCAGCTCTACAGATGAAACACTTGTTCAATCACCTGTACCTGAAAGATCTTCAAGTTCACGCCTACGTAAAAAACATTCGATGCCATCTTTACGATCCAGTCGTGCTACACATGTACCAAACACTTTAACAAAGCAACATCAGCATTCTACTCTATACGATGATACAGATATTTTTGGCAGTAGCAGCAGCAACAAGAAGAAACGAGAGAGTGTCTATCGACCCAACACACGGGATGCACTGGATATGGAAGTAGCACGTATTGTGAATACATGTCCAATCCGCATCAAGTGTCAACAAGGTCCTTCCAAGGGTCAATACTATTTTGGCAATGATTTGAATTTGGGTGGCAGGAAACTCTATACGTGCAAGTTGATGACTTATGCAAATCGCGAATCCAACGCACGCCCTTCCACATGTAGAAAAGAGAACAAGGTGCTTGTACGTGTGGGTGGAGGATGGCAGGATCTTGAAGTGTTTTTGCTCGAGCATTCAAATCTCATGGCAGCTACACAAGATGTCATTACACGACCTTACACAAGCATGGGGTATAGTCGCCACCATTGATCACACTTAATAATAAAACATGATGTAGTAAATTGTGTATCATAAATGTATTTCCGATATTATGTATGTGCTACGGCATGCTGATGAGGGATGCATGGGTACTAATGTTGGGGTGGAGATATGTAAGGTGGATGATAACAATGAAAGAGCATATGATTCATCCAAAGCAGTATACATAATCTTGCTCAAAGCTGCTGCTTAGTTGTAATGGATATGATACAACAACAACCAAGTATGTCGGTTGCAACCATGCATTTAAGCCCATGATCCCTTGTACAAACAGTATGCATCGCATATTTTAAGCTGATAAATACCAATCCATTAAATGGTTGCTCCATGCAGGTGACATTTTGAGATTGTCTACTGGGAGTCATTGCATAAAATTGCTTTACGGACGCAGATATAAAGGTCAAATGATAGTTCCTGGTGAATGGTAAAGGCTCATCCCATGTGGAAATACCATCACAGTGAGAAATGGAGTTTTTAGCTGACACTGCATTATAGGAACATTCATGCAAGGCGATCGCCATGTTAGATTAACCAGTAATGCTACATAATCCCGAAAACGATATCTGGCAAAGTATCAAATTTGCAATGTGGAATGAGCTATCAAAGCAATGCCTGTGCCAACCAAAAATACTGCTGGTCATCGAATCGACACTTGTTTGGCTGTCATGAACATTGAATGAAGTGTGCTATTTCATATTTGACACAAGGTGTGTTCAGGCACGCTGATCATTTCTGACCTAATAACCATGCGACTCTGCATTACGAAACTTTGATATATAAGCGACTTTGTGTATTCCTCATAGTGTAAGCGCAAGTGTGATGGAAGTGATTGGCCCTGGTTGATGGCGTCGATAATACTAGCGGAAAACTGAATGCATCATGGAAGGATTACACACACGCACATAGTTGACAGGTTGTACCAATGGATGCTGGAGGGGTTGTTAGTTCTTTTTATGATAAAAAAAAGTCATCCATTATAACAACGAGAACAATGAAGTCATACACACATAACACATTAAGTCACACATTGGTTGTACAAGTTTAGGAGTGGATCGGCATATGAACGCGTGCGTTGCGCACAGACCCAGTTTCGCCACTTTTGTCCACAGTGAAATAGCTTAATCACAAAAGAGCATATAACACAATAATGAAGTATATCAAGTTTTAGTTTATTCATATTGATCGGATATTACTTATGTCTCCATTAAATGCATCTGCTATTACAAATGGGGTGGCAGTGACTGACGTGTGCATAAAATGAAAGATGGCGGCAGAAACAAAGAGCGCCCCTCTTCTTCCTCTTCTCCACTGCTGCTTCACAAAAGGTAAGAGCAACTCCAATTTACAAACTACAATGGCACTCACTACTGTTAATGCCTTCAATTCACAGCGTCAATGGGTTGAATAGGTCTCACGATCAGTGGTCAATGGGCAACGCTTCTTTCGAGTCTCATGTAACAACAAGCTCGCGTGATCTACCAATGACTCGAGCTTCATTTCCATACAGCAGGTACCTTCCGTTTTAATGATTGCTGTTCTCTCATTTATTCAAGAGTCAAGGTCGTCATATGTATTCTTTATCCTCGTTGTGCATAAGAAGGTGTCACAACACTACTTTACATTGCTATTTTTGGGTATGTTGAGGAGACAAGTTTATAGTATGGTTGATTTGTTATCTTACAGTGCGTTTATTATAGGTTGAGCACGTTGAATATGGATACTCTTGGAGGAACAAGGCGTTGGTCTCAAGCAAGAAAGTCGTGCATAATCGCGTGGGTACGTATCGCATTCAATTCACAAATCAAATACATTTTATTAACGAGCTTTGCAATAATATAGTAGCAGCAAAAGGTACATGGCATGGAGATAGAGTTGGTTCAGGCAACCAAGGCAGTTGAGCAACCTGGCAAAGGTAAAAGTATTCATCAACGATTGTTGCATTCAAGTGTACTTATACAAGTGACATTAGGATCTGGAAGGCTTCTGCTTGGTTATACTATTGTTGGTTGCACGTCAAGGATGTCATTGTATCAATCTGTAATGCCTAAAGGGAGACGCAACGTTCCCCAGTGCTTTAGTACCAAATGCGATCACGCTGCGAGGCTTAATTTATTAAGTCATTCAAAAATGCAACCTCTGTAGCGTTTGAACACGCGGATTCACGGTATATGGAACCGAGGCTGACTGGTGAGGGGCTCATGTATTTGGGTCACCTGTAATCTGGTAAATCGGGACCATGCTAGTAGGCGATA